>CM057166.1:1857678-1882220 GCA_029962745.1 Echinometra lucunter | reverse complement strand
TTTCCACTCTTGTCACTTATCTAACTCTCTTCCATTTCATAGTGGCAAGAATATCGCCTTGGATAGCCTACTGTTAGGTGTGGTGGCCCTGAAGTACGCTCGACAACAGGCCATGTGCGACGTGAATTTCACGGCCAACTTTGCGCCCCAGTCGCGAAAGTCCCGCGAAGTTCAGGACCCGGGATGTGAAATTCAGGACCTGGGATGCGAAATTCAAGACCTGGGATGCGAAGTTCGGAACCCCGGATGCGAAATTCAGGACCTGGGATGCGAAATTCAGGACCTGGGATGCGAAATTCGGGACCCGGGATGCGAAATTCACGTCGCACATTGCATGTTGTCGAGTGTACTTCAGGGCCACCATAGTTAACTGCCCCTTGATATCTCATTATCATCCCATTTAGTCCGGGTTTTAATTGAGGGAGGGGCCACCTGCAGAAAGAAAAATTCTCATGTTGTTTTCTAGGCCAGTTTTTCATGGGGAACCAGAATATCTGAGGTAAACAGACTGTATCCTGAGAACTTTTTCGTGAGGGCACTTTTATTAAAACGGCCGCCTGAAGTGTGTATATGGGTTAAATAAGTATCTATGAGGCATGTTTGACCACTTTTTGTATTAGTTTTGATTAAAGTTATTCATAAAGAAGCAACGTTTTTATTACAAAATCTGTAAAGAGGTCCAATATGTGGGCGCTTTTCAAAATGCCCGCCAAAATCCCATATAAAGTACGGTGTATATAAGTATTTATGAGGCATGTTTGACAACTTTTTGCATTAGTTTTGATTAGACTTATTCATAAAGAAGCTACAATTTGTATTACAGAATCTATAAAGTGGTCCAAAAATGAGGGCGTTTTTCAAAATGGCCGCCAAAATCCCATAAAAAGTTATTTGAATATTTGGGTCAGATTAGCATTTATGAGGTGCTTTTGAACAATTTTTGCATTATTTCTCATTAAATTAATTCAAAAAGAAGCTACATGTGTAACACACAATCTATGAAGACGTCCAAAAGGAGGGCGCTTTTCAAAATAGCCGCCAAATTCCAATATTATATCATTTGCGAGTCTAAAAAAAAATGCTGTGAAGCTGATTTGTCCAGATTTAAATTAGTTTTGTTCACACATTTGCAACAATAAACCATGTGATTGGCAAAAGGAGAAGGCTATGAAGGCCGCTTTTCAAAATGGGTTAAAAATGCTGCTTCGTATAAATTCCTAGAACGACAAACATAATAATGCATGAAAATGACTCTGAGTGATATAGAGGGGCGCTGAAATTAATTAGCGGTTATGCAAGACCCTCTGGTCTTCAGCATTAGACAAGCAAAACCCTTAAATTTTTGCTTGCACCTTCCGAATGGACTACATGTACATACAACTGCAAAAGTAGTTATTATCTGAAACAATAAAACGGAATAGAAAATAATTCAATAATTATGAAAATGAAAAAAAAAATAAAATGAAAAAACAAGCAAAAAATGAAAATCAATACTTTCAGTTGTGAATTATACTACCAGTCAAGAGATCCCGATACCATGCTGATGACACAGCACTTAAAGTTGTTTAATATTCAAGTTTAAGAACCTTGGTGTTGTCTTGAATAACAAAGTGACTTGGCCAAATCATGATGATTTTCGGGTAACAATGGCCAATCTCCATGATCTTTGTTAGGCTTTAACAGGTATAGCGAAAACTTTTCATTGACATGTGCTTGTAAAAGGGCCATGTTCTCCTGTCCCTGAATTCAGTCAACCGGCATTGATTATCCATTGTACGGGGCACTTTGACAAAGATACAGAGACGAGCTACAAGTATTATTCTCAAACAGAGAAGACAGCCCGAACTCACGGTAATTCATGCTATTTTCTTCAAAATTTAAAACGATATACCATTTTGTCTATATCTTAGGTGACATTTTCTTCAGATCAGTTTTGTTCAAAAAGTCTTTTCGGCCTAATAAAGTGTGAGGCTGTTCAATCTGCTATCCACATTAACCATAAACAATCTGAAACTGTTCATTTAAACCCCCCATAGAAACTTTCGCCCCAATTTAAGACTACATTTCTGTAAACGGAAATTCACATTTCATTAAGAATCACAAAAATTTTCCATATTTACCATTATGCAGTTTTACTTTCAACAGCTGTCTAGATTATTTTTCATAAGGACACAGTAACTCGCACTCCACATTTTTGACGTCTTGAGAGAAAGGGTTTTTATAAAAAAAAATCAAGGAAAAAAAGTAACAAGAAATAGTAACAGAAAAACAAAAAAAAAAAGAAAGGAAGAAGACAGTAGTCGGGAAAAATAGGAAAGAGAATCCTGTAACCCTCTTCTCTATCACCCTAAGAGCAGCCCGAAACCCCCTCCCTACCCCCCTCTCCGAGGTAGACGCAGATGCACCCTCCCGTTCTAAAGCGACCAGTCTCTGTAAGAAAAGTATGGTGGCCCTGAAGTACGCTCGACAACAGGTCATGTGGGTCATGAATTTCGCATCCAGGTCATGAATTTCGCATCCCGGGTCCTGAACTTCGCGTCACGGGTCATGCAGAATTCCGCATCCCAGGTCCTGAATTTCGCATCCCTTGCCCGGAACTTCGCGTCACGGGTCGTGATTTTCGCGACTGGGACGCAAAGTTCGCATCACGGTTCGCGAATTTCGCGACTGGGGCGCAAAGTTGGCTGCGAAGTTCACGTCGCACATGACCTCTTGTCGAGCGTACTTCAGGGCCACCATAGAAAAGAGAGGGGGAAAAAATACCACACTTGTGGTTTTGGTTCCAGCCCTACCTGCTCTCACTATGAATCTCCTTCAACACTGTTCAATTTAGATTTTCCCATTTCCTAAAATTAATGGAGAGAAATTTCGCCTCTCTCCAAGGCCAGCTTTTTTTTTCGCATTCTTCTTCTAAACTTCCTTTTAATTTCGTATTTTAAGGCTGGTGATCAATCATGTAAAGAAAACTATCGGCCAACATTCTTACTGTCGATTGTTTTAAAAGTACTAGAGGAAATGGGTCTGCATTTGCAGACATATAATATTGAATAGCAATTCTTTAGTGGAAGTCAAATTGATTTTAAACCAAAGCATTCATGTGAAAGTGCTCTCTTGTGTATGGTGGATGACTGTACAACTGGAAGTAGATAGGAGTAGATTTTGTGGGATTGCTTTTATTGATATGCGTAAAGCTTTTGATTCCGTTAATCCAAAAATGAAATAAAGTTCGTTTATCCGAAAAAGAAATAAGGTTTGTTAATCAAAATATGAGGTTCATTTTAGGATTAACGAACCCTATTTCATTTTCGGATTAACGAACCTTATTCTATTTTTCGGACTGTAAACGAACCTTATTTCATTTTCATATAAACGAACACTACTTCATTTTCAGAATAACGAACTTTCGTTATATCAAACCCAATTTCATTTTCGGATTAACGAAGAGCTCCAGATATACGAAATTTGCGTAATTCGGAATAACGAAGTTTCGGAATATTCAGCAGAACCTTCGAAATATCGAACCTTCGGAATAACGCGCAGCACCCGCGTTACCCCTGTCAGTATTGCATTTCTTTGTGGTCTTTTATTATTATCATTAACAAGGCCCTGTTGTAAATCAGCCTTTTATTTCATTTTTTTTCTCTTTGTTGACATGATTGATTTGATATATAGCTGGTTGGTTGGTTGGTTGGTTTTATTTTCCATATAAAAAGCAATACAAACAAAAAAAAAATACATGCAAATCAATATATCAAATGGCTGGAAGCTCTATTCAGAGCCATTAGTCAAATGGCTCTGTTCTTACTAGAGGTCCAACTGTTCTTCCTTGAGGTCCAGCTGAACAGGATACTCTAAGATGTGAAATAAATAACTAAATGAAAATAAATATCTGTTATTCTTCTACTTATAGAATAGTAATACTTGGGGGGGGGGGCTATGACATCTCGAAACCTAATACCTTTGTTGTGATCCCTTGACCCCTGTTAGAATTTTATGATTGAGTTTAATTGTAATTAATACCCTTTTCTTTCTTTTTTAATGAACTGAATACAAAAGTTAATATTGGCAATTATGGATTTATTGTGCAGTTTTGGAAAAGTTAAATTTATGCATTGCAAAAGTTTCTGAAATGAAATGTTTACTCACTGATTTTTTTATGAAATAGTTAACAATTACCTCAGCACTCATCAATAGAACTCTTATTTGAAGAAGAAAAAAAATGCAGATAGTAGGCTACAACCAGCAATGGCGTCGTCGATAGAGGGCCAAATACATAAACCGGAGGTGAAATCAGTCTATAGATATTTCTTTGCTGCAACCAATCTTTTACATTTCATGTTATCAATTGTGAATTTGTTCTCCATTTGCATTATCTCTATCTTTTGTCTCTCTGCTCTGTCTATAATTCCCACTTCCCTTTGGTCATCTGTTTCTCTCTCTTTCTCTCTCTGGCTCTCTCTCTTTTTCTCTGGCTCTCTCTCTCTCTCTCTCTCTCTCTCTCTCTTTCTCACTCTCTTTCTATCTCTCTGGCTCTGGCTCTCTCTCTCTAATAGAGTATGTGTTGTGAAGTTCTGACAGGCTATTATGTAAACATTATTGCAAAAATTCAGACTTCTGCTATCGTGATAATATGACCCATTATGCTATTTTATCACTTATTTTGTAACTTTGCTTTTTTAGTTTTCAATAAATACCATTATTATTTATCATTAATAGTAATTACAACTGCGAGAAATCGAGCGGCAAGATGACCTAAATAAATGAATTTTAGCAGATAACTGCCTGTGACCAATTGCCTATTCTTGTCATACCCATTATAAGAACGGGAGATGCCGATAAAATGTATGTTACTAAAATCATGGAAATGGAGTAACAATGCACTAGAACCAGTTATACAAAATTCCAGTTGTTTTCTCGCTTCCTTGCTACGCTCACTTAACAAAATGGTTTCAGGCAGCAAGCACTCCTATTCCACTAGCGAGATGCCCGAATGTGATAATATACCGCAGGAAGATCAACGTTTTAAACAAAATAGAGTTTTTCGTCGGTAGCTCGCTTCGTCCGATCGTACAAGAATGATTTCGGACGGCACGCGAGGTGCCAAATAGCGTCATATTCGGCAGATGATCGAATTATTTATACTGCTTTCACACCAAGGTACGGTCGCTGCGACCGGTCGCTGCGAGCGGTCGCTGCGACCGATCGTTTTGGTCAAAAACGATCGGTCGCTGAGTACGGTCGGTGAGGTACTTCAGCGACCGATCGCGACCGATGCAAGCTAGATGTGAAAGCACATCGTACTCAGCGACCGATCGAAATGCAATGACCCCCCATACATGCCTACGCACTATCTCTACTTCCGCTTCCGGTTAGGTCAGCTATACAGCGACCGATCGCTCTGGGCCTGACCAAATTTTGACGGAGGTGTGAAAGCACGTCCGATCGGTCGCTGGGTACGGTCGCAGCGACCGTACCTTGATGTGAAAGCAGTATTAGATATCTTATGCTAGGTTTACACTATGTTCCCGGCGGCTACGGCAGCTCCGTTTGCTCAAAACGTACTGCGCAGTGGGATTTGGGGCTTTTTGGAATTTTTTTTCTCCGTATGGTCAAGTTTTGTTAAAAGTCTTGCTAAGTTTTCTCACGGCCTGCACGGTATCCGTGATGGGCTGTGCGATACTTTCCAGTACGTTCCCTCCCAGCCTTTCACGTTCTGATGGGTTCCCACACGTCCTCAATGGGACAAAACGCGAAGCAAACGTGAGGGACCTTGAGATGCTGAGGAATACACATGTTTCCCGTTCCACTACTGACCGTCTCCAAGTTTTGTTGCGGCTTATTACGTACTGAAACGTTTTGTTGCGTCCACCCCCCCCCCCCCCCGTTTAACTACGGCCTAATAGGTTTCTCATCCGTACCGTGACTGCCGTGGCAATTTTTTGACAGTTTAAAATATTAGCCAAACCCGTCCCCCCCCCCCCCGCGTTGTCTCACGTCCATTCCGTTTTGTAGTGTATTCTGATGACGAAATAACACTTCTACCACGCGAAAAGAGTGTTCCTTGCTCGCTCGTATAATATTCAAATACAGGGATGATTTTCGAAAGCAAACGAATTCGGCAAGAGAGGTGACTGAATTAACATTTCAATAGATATCCTACAGGCCCCTAACGTATGTATTCTGATGACGAATTATCATTTCCACCATGAAAAAGATATATTTTTCCTTGCTGTCTACGCTCGCTCGTGTGTTATTAATACAGGACGGTTTCGAAAAGCAAACAAATTCAGCGAATGAGGTGACCGAATATACTTTTATATCTAAATGTCTTATAGGTATTTTGATGACGATAATACTTCCATCGTCGGAAGAGTGTGTTTTCCTCGCTCGCTTGCAAATATTTAGAAACAGGTTGGTTTCGGGTATAGCAAAGAATTGGACCTGCGAGATGCCAGTAGAGCAGTGGCGTAGACAGGTTCTTACACCTGGGGGGGGGGGGGGGGGTATACAGATACACACACACGCACACGCGCACACACCCGAATGCACAGACATAAACAGAAGATATACGCACCGTGACAAAACTAATGTAGATTATGGACTGACACGCACTTATTGCATATTTGCATCACGCTATTTATCTTTTTAAGAATTTTGTTGTTACACCACTTCAGAAAACTGTGACGGCGCCGAAATTACCCAAAAATAACATAAATAGCTTTATAAATCAGAATAATGATCGATATAGTTATGATAGTAATCGTCATTTCAGTCATGATGATGATGATGATAACTATAATTATTATCTTAAGAATAATAATAATAATACATTACTAATCATTCTTATTATTATAATTATCGTTATTATTATCATTATCATTATTGTTAATATTATTATTATTATTATTATTATTATTATTATTATTATTATTATTATTATTATTATTATTACTATTACCATTATCATAATTATTTTGTTGTTGTTGTTGTTATTGCTGTACCTATCATTTCTAAACATGTTAATTCAGTTTAATTGTAAGCAAATATCCTTCCCTAAAACCTGGGGGGGGGGGATGACTGTACATGTCATCCCCCCACCTTGTGAGGTGGGGGATGCATACCCCTCAGATATTTCTTATAGGCCCATGGCCGTACGCAGCGGGGGGGGGGGGGCAGGGTGGGAAGTTGCCCCCCCCCCCCCCCCGAAATTTTGAAAACTTACATTTTTTAACGAAAATTTTCACAAAATCCACGAAAAGTGTGCACCGAATCTTTCAATTTCACTTTTAAAAATGCAAAAGCACCCTCGTGAATAGCTTGGTCACTTCGCCCCCTCGCTTTCAAACTTTTTTCGAAAATTTTTACGCGTCTTGCCCCCCCCCCTCCCCTCCCCGGAAAAATTTCTGCGTATGGCCCTGTAAAGGCCTACTGCTTCTAGTGTACTTTGATGATAAAATAACACTTCTTTCTTAACAAAAATGGTTAATTTTTGCTGTCTAGCTTCGCTTTGCAAACTTTAAAAACATGGTGGTTTATAATCAAGAAAGAAGCGTAATTTCCTCGAAATTTATTTTAAAAATGCTTGATTCGGGGCCTGCTGCCGCACCAGCTGTGTGCATGGTGCAAGCATTTTTGTTTATTTGTTTTTTTTATATATTTTTTAATTCTACAGTGAACGATCGACATCGACAGAGTGGATCTTAGGTCAGCTATTAAAAAAAAAAATTTTTTAGCACACATGCACACGTTGGTAACATCTGCCTCTAGTACGTTATTACTCATTTTATCTGCATTGCTCTTTTATGGTACATCCCAAAAAACAAAAAAAAAAACAAAAAAGAAAAAACGGCGATAGAGTGAAATAGGCCCTGCTCCAAAAACAGTCTAAGTTTTTTTTTTTTTTTTTTTTTTTCAGGGGGAGGGGGTTTGGCCCTATGCATTTTGATTTTCGCTGGTACTCGGAAAAATATCGGCGCCATAGGTTTATAAAATTTTGTACATAAAACGCGGGAGCAATTTGACCCTCTATACCCCCCCCCCCCCCCCCCCCCCCCCCTCCATGGCTTGGAATTCAGAAGCAAATTCAGAGTTTGGTTTCACCCCTTGCATCGATCGAGGTCTAGCGCCATCTCTCGACAATATTGCTTTTATTCTATGTCTGTCGCCGCTAGCAAGTTACATCTGTCACCAAACAGGAATGAAAACACTGCATTTGTTTCGAAGAAAAGTTCCTCAAATTAACAGGTCAGTATTCTCCTTACATACCCAATATTTCAGTTTAGTTATTGCTGTGATAATGCCTACAAATGATTTGTAAATCCATATGTGTGCAGTGTTTTTACGTCTGCTGGCGGTTTCGCGGCGGGCCCTCCCTGGCAAACCCACGGACTACTCGCCCACAATGTTCCCGTGACCTGCGGGTTGCATGAATGGCTAATGAGCGATGGCCGTCATTTTTAGCAGCTGAACTGAGCGAGTGTTTTCCGTATGTTATGGATTTATTGCGAAATTTGTTTTTAGATTAGATATCAATCCGTCCACTTTTATTACTGCAAAACATAGGTCATTCTTCCCCATATCATTATCATGTATTATGATCTGCAGCATAATCATTCATGTTGTTGACTTTGTCCTGTGTGCATTTGTAAATTTGTGATGGTCAGGATGGTACTTGATAGTTTGTGTTGAATAGATGTTGAAGTCGAATGTCTGAAGTTGCCATTGTCATTGATGATTTATAATAAAAAAAATTTACAAAAGAAGAGTTTGCTCATTTATATTTTTTATCATGTTAATATTTGTCATGAAATATAGAGAGCTGAATCTAAGGGCAGGGTGGGGGGGGGGGGGGGAGGTACATTATCTTAAAAACATACAACGTATGCCACGGGCATGGTATGGGTGATATCAAAGAGTGCATGTTTGCAAAGAATTCATATACTTGCAATTCAGCAAACTAGAAGCATTTTGTCAGGCATGAACACCTCATCAAATCCTGCCAAGAACTCCAGGCATTACCTGGAACAAGCTCAATTTGATTAAAATTCATATTCAATCTGTATCCACTCTTCACTTTAAGAAATATATAACATGAAAATATGTACAATAATACATGGCATTTAAAAAGTGAAATACAAAATATTTAGAATTTAGAACATAAAGAGAATAAAAGGAGCTCATCAATAAATCCTGTAGAGACAGGTTGAATACTCCAAGGACTGACAAGCATGGAGTAATAACAATGAATAATACAAAGTAAGGAAAGGAAAGCAGGATTGTTGGGGATAAAATGAATTTTACAGGTTACTCAAGCTGCATATGTGTATACTGGTAAAACAATACCTAATATAATTTTAGTTTTTTTTGTTAACGAATAAAGAAATTCTTCATATTAGACTGGTCAGAATTTATTGAGAAAGTAGCCTCAGTTTGATTTGAGTATGAATTTTGAAGCACCCACATAGCCAGGGGGTGATGGGGGTGGTCTGCCCCCCCCCCCAGAAAAAATGCAAAAAAAAAAGTAAAAAAAGTATGAGCAAGAAAAGAAAAAGGTAAAAAGAAAGTAGGAAGAGCGAGAGTAGACAAGAAACAATGAAAAAGAAAAATGGAGGTACTCCCCCTCCCTGCACCCTCCCCTCTAGGGATCGCGCTTTGCACGCTCAATATGTAATTTGCATGCTTCGCATGCTTACTACCGCCCCTGAAATGAAATCCTAACTATGCCACTGTTTTGAAGTTCCCTGTTTCCATTAGTCCTCATCAAGCCATCCCAGCTTGTGTGAGGAATTACCTTCAGCTTCAAGAGCATGACAATGGGAATGTCTTCACTTTATACAAATGAATTAGTTATGAGCAGGTCCATGCATAGCCATGAGGCAATGTGGGACTTTATTGAACTATCATCGCTGTAGTAATGTTGCCGGGTTTATTAAATGCAGGATTCAGTTTGTTTACATTTGATAGATGACTTGATTCAGTGATGTATCCTTATACAAATTTGAGAGTTTCTAAGATTAAAAAAAATAGAAGAAATTATTATTAGAACTTGTTTGAATATGAAATATTGAATTTATAAAAAGAATGAAACCTTTTGCTTCAAATGGTGATAACAGTCAAATCGACTGATCACCATTGCAACAAAAACCAAAAACATATTATAAAACAAGAATTATTTCATTGCTCATTTTCTCCAGTACATGATATATTTGGACCAGAGCCCGGGCATCTGAAAACATACAGAAGTCCAGGAAGTAAAGCTATGTAGGAACAAGGTTATATGAGTTCACTCTTTAAAAACATAAATGAAACTAACCCTATTTAGGGCAAAATCTTTTGTGCATGCAAGCTTATTATGAAACTTTGTGCTACCTATATTTGTATCTCCTCTGAATGTGTCTCCTCTGTGAATTAACTCAAACTGTAACGGACCCTTTGCATTCCTGCCCCTAAATTACGATTGGGCCAATATCCATGCATCAGCATATTGATCTGTTTTTTAAAATGGAGGCTAATCATAACACTTCTGCCTTATTACATATACATACATGTACATTTCCTTCTCAATCCATCCTATTCCTTTCCCTATCTGATGTGCAGATACAATGTCTTCAATTGTAATGAATTTGATTCATTGTGAAAAGGAATAATTCCATTTGAGAATGGTAACCAATGGTGACATAAAATATGCTACATGTATATCTTGAAATGGCATATTCAGAGCAGATAATATAACAAACATTTTCTACTGTTTAGAATTTTGTGACTTAACAATGGAAGTAATCATTCTGATTTGTAAAGCAAAGTTTATTGACATCTTCAAGATATCATCTTCAATAAAAGTAAGTTTTGTTTTAGAATTATTGCTTCTTTCTAAATTTTTACCAGTAATACAGGTAAGCCATTTTGCTGAAAACAGCTTTAATTCAAGAGTTTTTAAAATTCAAAGTGAGCGGAGGAAAAGAAAAATGAAATATATTTGTACAGTCGTTGAATAGTTACAAAAAAGTGTCACATTTTTTACACTACATCTAAGAACACCTTTTGTGAACATAAAAAGTATCTTCCTCTACTTACTCCTACCAGACACCAGTGCTAAAAATAACCCTGAAAAATGTTGCTGAAATAGTCTCATCATCAATATACAGTGTATGTGGGGAGTCTGATGAGAATTCTAAGGACATTCCTTCTGTAAAGTTTAATTAATAAATGTATAAAATTTGAGTCAAACGGACTTTTGAAATGCACTTCTACGATATTGTTCAGTTGTATTCACCCATTCTGAAAAATAGTTAATTAATGTCTAATTTAATGTTATGAAAACAAACAAACTATAAATTTTTTCAAATGCACCAATGTGATATTGTTTGGCTGTATGTATGCTGTCTGAAATACTAATCGTGTTCAGTCTTCTTTAGATGAACGTGATGGAAAGAATATGAAGTTATGTACTGATAGTTTACACAACTTGTTTGCGTGTATGCATATATGTCGTCGTAGGTTATAATGCGTATGAATGCGTATAATGGAATTCTCATCAAACTTATCTGAATGGAACTTGACAAGTTCATTGTGATCAGTTTCGCAACAGGAAGCGAAGTGGAAATTGAAGGCTTAGGGAGCCTTGATCTTGTAATCTCCTAGGATTATATCTGTAACAATAGAAGTGTGAAATACACCAAACTGTTCATGACTTATTATAAACCTGATGTGGATATGTAGCTGTGTTTAGGAGTCTTTGACTGAAAATTGATCATTGTGATACTGAATCAAATTTCAGTCAAAGACTTCTAAATTAAAGGTACTATTTGTGTTTTGAAATATATAAATTTTCAATCTCTAATCAAGCATGAATTCATTTTTACATTTTTGATTGTTGGCCTAATGGCCCTGTGATATAAGTCACAGAAGATGTAGGTAGACCACTAGACCAATTGATTGATTAATAAATGTTTCAAATTCATTATGAAATTGTGCTGAAACAGGATTTCTCTTCCTTGATAAGAGCCTGCTTGGACATTCTTGTCCGTCCTTGACACTTATCATTTCTTGGACTCTTACTTTAAGTAGACAGCCAGGGCGACCAAATTTTATCAAATTTCAACTCCTTCAGTTATGTCCTTCACAAAGAAACATGACTTAGCTCAACAGTTAGTACATTTCATTACTTCTGTTTTGCATTCTTTCAAGATATGAAAATTTGTCAAAATGTCCACCTCAGACAATTTCTTTTTCATGTGTTTTTAGCAAACATATGTATTTGCCAGTCACTTTTTAAGAACTTTTTTTAGTACTATTGTCCAAAAGTATAATATTGACATATATGTTGACATAGTTTCCTTTTTTCTATATTCTTCGGAGAAAAAAATTGTGTAAAAGTATTCACATTTGAGCACTGGGGAAGGTCAGAATTTGGCATCTTGTGGAAAAGGAAAAAAGTAATAGTACATATAGTGTAAAAGTGTAAAATCATTGTACCCTATGAGTACATGTACAATGTACAATGTACATTGACATATACAATGTGGCAGGTATTCAGACTGAGCTTATCGAGGGTACCTATCCCCCCCCCCCCCCCCATCATCACAACGAAAAGACCCAAACACCAAATTGTAAATCAATTGAGCCAATTATCAGAACAATCGATGTAATTAACAGAGAAGCGATCCACAGAACGGCCAAAGTTAGATTATAAACGAAAACATGTTCATTGCACTGCTAACAAACTGAGTCTTTCCATATGGTTGCCAAGTGTATTAAGATAATGCACAAGAGAGTGTGATGCATGTATTGAATTCATAGCATCTCTTGTCTCTCTGTCTCTCTCTCTCTGATATCATTTAGCTTGGGGAAGGCTGGGATGGAGGCTTGCTTGGATGTTGGGTGTTGTCAAGTGCTTGGGAGTTGCATGAGAGGCGTCTTCAATTCAGAGGGTAGTGTTTTTTAGGGGGTAGGCCTATGAAGAGGGAAAGATGATAACAATAATAATGATAATAATAGTGGCTACTTGTATAGCGCACAGGTCCGCCTTTCTGCGCTCATGGGGCTTAAAGACAACTTCTTGTAACAAACATGAAATAATAATAAAATACTGTAAGATATGGTGAAAGAGAGAGAGATGGGGAGAAATGTGGGGGGGGGGGTTGTTGAGAGGGAGGGGGAGGGAAAGAGGGAAGGCCGAACATGTTTATGTGAAGAAGACAATGAAATGGAAGAGAGAGTAGGATTGAGGAGAAAAAATGAAGTAGAAATATTTAAACCACACTGTAAAAGAGAAGAATAATTGAGACAGAAACAGAGAAATAAAGAATAAAGAAGAGGAAAATAAACCAAAAAGAGTTGGAGGAGATTGATAAATTATAAGGTGGCCACAAATAGACAAAAAGTTGTTAAGTTAACTTTTTTCCATACCCAGGCAGCCTGACCAGATGCACCTGCTATTGTAATATTCAAATATATGTTTGTTACTGACGGATTTTGTCTCATTTGCTGTTTGTAATGTTATTGTATTATGTGACTTGATTTGCCAAATAAAATAATAATAATGATAATAAGAATGGGGGGGGGGGGGGGGGGGGGGGTTCTGCATGTATACATGTCTGATGTGATAACATACTATGCATGTACTTCTAAAGCTCCTCTAAATGTAATGAATCCAATATTATTATGTGCGTCACCAATCTCCATCTTCAGTCCATTGCCTTCATTTTCATTTGATTTGCAGTTAAACCCAGACATAATTCTCAAGCTCTTCCACTATCCTTCTAATTAGGCTACCCTGGTTTGCAAATCTCGGCGACCCTACATGTAACAGACTTAAAACCAAAGTAGTATAGAGGGGTTTTTGTTTGTTTTTTGTTTTGTAAAGGTTGTAATAAATCAACTTTCCCCCTCAAATTTGCAACAAATATTTCTATTTTTCACTGAAACACTGTAAAATTTAACAGAGAAATTGCCAATTCCCCCCCCCCCCCCCCCATGTTCGTATATGTATATTTTTCTCTGCATTGCCAATTTGGAGACTTTAATGATTAGTCACAAATAACTTGCTCCTATTTATGCTAGTACACATTGGACTGAAAAAAGTTATGTATATCTCTTTCTGCTAATGTACATTGTTTGTTTCCTTGCAGGTCCGAAGATACTGCAAAAGTGTCAATAAAAGAAGATTTCACTGTTAATGTTACAGGTGTATTGGTTAAAGGAGAAAACTGTGTCTTTTCCTCCTGAATTTGAAAGAGAAGCTTACATGTATGTTCTTTGGAAAGATTTGGAAAGTAGGCTAGACATGAATGTCCATGTAGTGCTTATGAAAGTATTTTGAGTGTAAAATATTCACATTTTTATGCTGATCACTGATTTTTAAAAAAGTATGACAGATCATTTTAAACTGTATTTAATTACTATTAATTTTTTTTGTTGGGGGAGGGGGATTACTAAATGTAGGAAATTTAGGTTACTAATCAGCAGGGTTGGCACGTTTAAAATGAAGTGTTTTAAAACGCGTTTTAAAACGTGTTTTAAATCACCCTGTTTTTATAATTAAAAAAAGGCGTCTCATAGACACATTCGTTATAAATTTACAAGCATATTTTTTCAGTCTGTTAAGTATTTTCATGTTTTAAATACTTGGTTTTGTATTTCATTTGCTATACTTTATGCATGATTCAACATATGGCAAAGTGTAGAATCAGTGAAGGAAAATCTTCAGTTGGTCTACAATGATTTGATCACCGAGACCTTACCCTTTGTGTCATTGTACTGATAATATTATGCTTTTATGATTTTTTACTCCTTATCTTCTCAGTGGGTCTTTTCTACTCTTTTGCATTTATATTGGCAAATTACTTATTCTAAAAGAAATTAAGTTAATGATCTGTCATTCAACATCTGATCTAAATATGGCAGGGTTGGCATGATTCAAATCAAGCTTGAAATCTCCTTGACCTCGTTTTCACCAGCAACCTTGGCTAAGTCCATTAGAAATGTGAGGCTCTGCCTTACAGTTGTGTATTTTGCTAAAGGAGTACAATTAACAACTCCTTTCAATATTTCACCATAAAAAGTGCTCTACAACCGATATTTTTGATATTTGGTCTTTGCATTTAATGAATATGAAATCTTTTGATGAAAGTATTTCATTGATTTTTGTTGTATACTTTAATCATCTTGAAGAAAATAGTCCTTACTGTCTAACACAACCTCCTGGCTTTAATAGGCAGAATAACAGAGTTCAATCATTATAATCTAGTTTGAGCAGAATATGATGTCTTTGCAATGATGTCATTGGCCCTGCTCTGCATTTACACCAAAAACTGGCATCAGGCGAGACTACCCCAGAGCTAACATGTTTACAACATTGTACACTGAGTTTGGGCCGTTGCCTACTGCTCGTCAAAAAGATCCTTGGTTGTTTTTAAAATCACTGTTGTGATTTTTTTTTTAAATGAAAAGAAATTTTGCTAAAAAATGATTGGTTTTTTTTTTGTAGTTTTGGGAAAAACTTGTATCCAAGCAAGAATTTTTGTATTCCACTTGATAAAGATGTATGATATTAGATTTACTTCAAGAGCTCAAGTTCAAGAGTTTATTTCATTTCCAAAACACAAATAACAGATCATGATAGAAATCAAACATACATAGCTATTCGTATACTTTTTTACAATGACAAAAATATATGTACAAAAATATATGTACTAGACTACCGATAATATGTTTTCTTTCTACGTAATCTACATTGAAGGCAGTCATGTTGAAAAAAAGCAAACAAACAAATGTGATCGATTGAAAATTGAATGAATCCATTTTTTTTTTTGCATATAAAAACAATAGTCATGATTTTTTTCCAACTCTGGAAAGTGGTATTTGTAATATAAATAACCTGTTGTAAGTGTTGAAATGCTACTGCAAATAATTTTGAAAATAATCCTATAAAGCACTTAGCCGTTTTAAAAAAATGTTTTAAAGTGATATAAAACATTTTAAAACATTAAAAAACATTTTTTTTTTTTTAAACAAAAAAATGCTTTTTATGACAACCCTGCTAATCAGCTTTAGCAGGTTCTTACTATCCCTTGTTTTTATGATGTGCATAAAGATATTTCATTCTAATTTCTGTTTTATTTCATGATAGGTTGGTTCTGCTAAATAAAAAAAACCAAAGACAGAATTTTCTTTCAAAAGTTTTATTTATGCATCAAATAAATAGTGATCTCAGAAATAGAAAATGGCAGAACCTTGTCAGAAATTTGGATTAAGGTATTAAGGTGTGTCTGAACTATATGTGTAACTTAGTATGAAAGCATACAACAACTCTATTGTATACACGGTACTTTGTGAATGATTTCTATTTTCACTGCATGGTAAATTCCATTAGAATATAGAGGTTTTTAAGTACTATGTCATTCCGCCTCTGGCACCAGTCCATTTTCCTAGTTTCCTGAACACCCAGATCCTCTTCCTGTATTCTGAAAGCTCAGCTTGTTTTCTGTTTGGATTAAAAACATGGTGTTATTTTTCTTTTTCTCCCACACAGAGCAAGCCGACTGAAGCATCACCTGATGTTTGAACGTTGCTCCTGTTTAGTGTAAACACACCCTCAGATCAGCATGTGAGCATTTTAATCTGTAGGACGGTGTGAGCGCTGGTCAGAACTGCCTCAGGCAAAAGAGAATTAAGACTTTTTTAGTCCATGGAGTGAGAATTAGTCAAGTTTGTTCGTGGGAGACGGAAACAAAAAGGAAAGCGGGGTTGATTTGGGGCAGTTTGGACTCATCTTCCTCTGGGTACTATACTCCCTCCCCCACTTTATTTCACCTCACCTTACTGCTCGTATTTTTCTCAATATGGTGGAATGAAGCTGGAGTTAAAATCAGTACAACCTTGCAGGATTGATTGGTACAGCTTGATTTAACTTCATCCCTGCTTCACTCTCACTCTCCATCAAAAAAACCTCCCCAAAACGCTCCTCTATTTATGCATTCTCGGAGAAACCAGCAGTTACCATAGCAACCATTGAGGTAGAAGGGACGGTGGAGTTGCACAGCTGACGTATGCAGCCTCGCTCTTCAACTATTTTTTCCCTCCCTTTCATCTCGGCGTATTCAGATGGATGCTGCCTAGTGTAATGCAATTGGATGATCTTGAGCGTGAGATAGCAAGCGATTTGGGCGAGCTGTGCAACGGTATAGGTTTGTGAGGTCAGGCTGCGTATAGAGCGACAGAGAGTGACAGTGAGGGCGAGCGGAGCGAGGAGGCTCCGAACACTGATTTTCATTTGAAGGCATCACGCCAAGCCGGGTGGGCAGACAGATGTGCATGGATGCAAGAAGACACCGAGGAATCGAATACTGGAACGTAATGACAGCCTGCCCCGGAGGATCACTCTCACCTTGTGTAAATAGTCAACAAGAAATTTAATTTGAAACCTTGTGTGTGTTTGTGTTTTGTGTGTACATTCATCATCAAAGGGAGGGAGAATTACATTCCTGCTTCACGCCCAGGGGGATCATAGAGAAGAGAAAATTCTCATATTTTTTTTCTGTGAAAAGACAAATGAAATGAAATCCCAAACCATGGTGCTAAGAACTAAAGGACAGAGAGTATTTAGTTGAGTAACGTGTATTCTTCCATTGAAGCAATCAAAAGGCAGGGAACAAATAATTGACTCTCCATATGCGACAGACAGCGAGTACGGCTAAAAACTGGGAAACAGTAGCAGCTGATTAGCCTCCTATATTTACATGAAGCCGCTTAGTCTTGGCTCATGCGCACCAGACCATATTTTTCTGTGTTGTAAAGAGTGAACTGAGATAAGGAACTCAAGATGTCTTCTGTCAAAGTAGCCGTCCGTGTGCGACCTTTCAACAGTCGTGAGGTCGCGAGGGATTCGGCCTGCATCATTGCTATGTCAGGAGCCACTACAAGTAAGTATTTTTTCCCGTCCTGTCTTATTCCTTTGATTTCTCTATGAGTCACTTTTTTAATCTGTCATTTTGTTCCTAGAATATGAATCTTTTCCTAGTACCGTAAACTGGGGTGGCTTTGGACAAATTTTAACTATTTATATCAATATCTTCATTATGAACAGAGGAATTCTAGGGGTAATGTGGGGGTTGGCAAGTACCAATAAAGAGGAAATTGTGTTATATAGAATTCCCTGCGGTTTATTTTATTTCATGATTATTTTTTTGGTCAAAGTTTGTCCAAAGTGACCCCGGAGTTTGGGGTGACTTTGGACAACCATAAAAATCCCCTTGCATAATCACCTGTACAGCTAATTGTCTAAAGTAAACCTCCTTATGGGGGAACTATGGACTACAATACAGTTTTGTTTTAAATCTTAAAAACTCCAATTTGTTCAATTTTTTTTTCAACAGCCACCAAATAATGACTTACAAGTACAACTTGTACATACGTTTTTGTGGTGGTATTTTGGCTACACATGTAAGAACTTTCATTTTAAAGAGGCATTATCAGACACTTGGTTGCACACTTTTTTCAAGATTTTGTAATTAAATTTGATATTTTGAATTCTTATAAGCCTATATATTCAAAATATTAAATGAACAAATTTGAAAAAGTATAGTTAATACTGCATGAATTTTCTGTGGACCTGTTTCTTGCGATTAGCACGTTTAGTAGTTGACAACCTGGTTAGCTTTGGACTACAATACAGTTTTTTTTTTAAATCTTAACAACTCCAATCTGTTCAATTTTTTCAACAGCCACCAAATTATGACTTACAAGTACAACTTGTACATGTACATACGTTTTGTGGTGGTATTTTAGCTACAAATATTTGCTAACAATAAACATGTAAGAACTTTCATTTTAAAGAGGCATTAACAGACACTTGATTGCACACCTTTTTTCAAGATTTTGTAATTAAATTTGATATTTTGAATTCTTATACGCCCAAATATCCAAAATAGTAAATGAACAAATTTCACAACGTGTTGTTAAACAGGGCACTGTATGAATAGTTACGTAGCTGTCGAACATTTGGTACTCCTTTGATGTCCAAAGTCACCCCGTACGTGAAGCCAAATCATGGGGTGAAATTGGACATGACCTATTTTCAGATTTGCAAGGGTGGTCAGGTATCAAGACTATACAGGTGGGTTCATGATCCCTTTATGTTCACTATCCAGCCAGTAGGCTTGAGCTTCCATTCTCCTGTATTTCTGGAGTACCAAAAGTTTGACAGCCATAAAAATCAAGCATTTTATGGACCCTGCAAAGAAAAGTACAAAAACAATATAAGGCAATGAAATATACAAGAGCACAATGGTCATTCATAATATTCACACATTCCCCTAAAATAACATACCGAAAAAATACTGGAAATACCACAAGGAAAAGAATGTAAAATGAAACAATACTTTTTTTCTGTTGTGTCCAAAGTCACCCCTATGTCCAAAGTCACCCCAGTTTACGGTACTTAGGATCTCTGGCCATATACATGTACATGTATCTCTGTCTCTGTTATTTTGGGTTTGTCTGTCTGATCTTGTTCTGTTCATATCCCATTGTATTTATATAGATCTTTTAGTTTGTTTTGTTTTTATCTGTTTCTCCTCTCTCCTCCTCTCGCTCTCTCTCTCTCTTTACTGTCTATGTACATGTATTGGTTTTGTCTCTGCCAACATGTATGTGTACTAGTAGCTTTGGTTTGGTTTCTTTATGTCTCTCTCTCTCTCTCCCCTGTCCCTTTACAGGTCTTCTTTCCATCTGCCTCCCTATCTCTCTCTCTCCATCTACCTGTCTTTCTCTCTCTTTCTTGCTCTCCTTTTTTTCATCCCTGTGTCATCTTTTACACTTAAATTGTTTAAAAAGAATTTATTTGATATCACATGGTGAGCATTTATATTTGTTCAGAGTCAGGATGCAGTTTTTAAGTAGTCACTTATTTTATCCCACTACATGATAAGTTGACCACACATACACTCATGTTAAGTAAATATGTAAACATGAAAAAAAAAGTAAATAGGAGAAAAATCATTACATGATGGAGGGGGGGGGGGAGGGGGGAGGGGACATATCTGTAAGAAAACATTGAGTGGAAATGAAGAAGAAGAAGAAGGTGGAGGAGGAGGAGGAGGAGGAGGAGAAGGAGTAGGGTCTCAGAATTTGAAATTTTGTACAATAATTTTATGCTGGTGAATTAATTATGCATAGTCATCTCACCTTGTAATCATACATGTACATCAGGGGCTTTGCACTTTTTACAAAATCTATCTTAAAAGATAACCCCTTATCTAACTGCAATACTTTGCTACAATTGAGATAGATAGGGATCACCATCAATTTCCATTGATTAATTTCGGAAACCAATTAGTGACAGTTCTTTCTGCATGATTCATAGATTGTCATTGATAGTTATAGTAAATTAGTGCTCTACTACTACTACAGTAGTGTCTTTCTACGTGTTGTAGAGTGACATGCCATATGGTTTATTAAACCTTTTTCTTTCTCAGTCAAACAGTTTCCTAGGTCCTTTCTGGCTTATTGTACATGTACCCATCAATATAGGCCATTTCTCATTCATAATTTCTGTTTGCTTGACTAATGGGCATTTGTCATCCTTTTCAACCTAGTATTATGTGGGAAATGTCAATTGAGCTCTTAATTCAGCCATAAATTGCCTTGTTTGCCTGTGTGACTCAGCCCCAGTATGACAGCTCTCAGGGGCTGTGGATAAAAGTTGTCGTGGTCCTATCCATAACTCCATCAATATGACAATGGCTTCACAGATCACAAATGCCTGGTAATCTTATTTTATCTCTTACTGTAGATGTATGATGGAATTAAAGGCACAAGACTTTGAAGTATATTGTATTCTAACTTTAAAAAAAATTGTAGCTCAGACCCTCTTATATCATGTGTTACACAAATTTAATATAGTATAAAAGATATCTGGTCGTGGGTTAGAAGTCGTTACAGCCAGATCAGAACATGATATTTTCTTAAATGTATTTTGATACATTTTAGAGGAAATCATTTTCATGATTTAAAGGTTATGTATAGTTTTGTTAGGCCATCAGAAAATATTTTTCAGATTTCTTGGCTTCTGGCTACTCAATGTGGTAAAAGTGAAACTAAGATGCTGTGAATTTTTTTCCTCTAAAAAGTTGAATATCATGCAAATTGAGAGGCAAAAAATACTTTTTGATCACTGGGCCAGGTGATTGAAGTCATCATTGTCGACGTGCATCACACAATGCCTGGCACGCGTAACTACATGTATTGTGCAATAAGCACAACAAAGTGCTATGAATGTTGTGCGGGGAGCCATCAGCATGCAGGGATCATAGCTAGGCAGCTAGTGTCATGAATGCAATATTACACAATCTCCCTCATGTATCTTTTTTATGCAAGGCAGGCACTGTGAGACTATACAGTTTCATGCCATTTTTCTTTGTGCTACCCAAACTGTATGTGAGCTTTATTTTAAAGTGTTTTTTAATTGAATGAACTGGGGAAAAGGTAACCTTTGTATCGTCCCACTTGTGAACATGTACAAATACAAGTACTTTCTTTCCTCCACTTCTGGAACCTGAGTAGCTTGGGTCGAAGCTATAGAAGCAGGTCAGTTCCTAAGTTCCTAACAATACCAAGAATGCAGACCAGCTCTTTCAAGACCTGTGTTCTTAAGGATTTAGAATTGTTGAAAGGAATTTTAAGGCAGGTTTTCTTAAGGAAATACCTCTGTATGTCACCTTCTGAACCTGTGAGGCCTTTTGTGTGTATTTAGGTTTTGCTGTGAATTTTACAGTGCAAAATGATATAGATGTTTGGTGTCCCATTTATTATTCTTTATCATTTTGGGGGGTATATCCTTTCTTTAATACTTCTTGCTCTCACTAATTTGCTTTCTGGTCCCTTTTACATGTTTAGCCTGAAGTGAAGCCCTCTATTCCTCTCTTTCTCTCTTTGTCCAATTCTCTCCCTCCCCACCATTCTGTAGATCTTTTCATCCAACTCTCTATATTCATCTCTCCACTTGTCTGTCCATCTATCCATCTCATCCCTCTCTCTGATCCAACCTTCTATCCATTCATCCCTGTTCCTATTCATCTCTATGTTTCTCTATCCTTCTATGATCCATCCCTACATCTACCCCTTCATCTGTCCCTTCCTCCACCAATCCATCTATCTTATTCATCCCTCCCTTCAGCCTCCATTAATTGTCCATCTCTCCATCCCCCTCCCCTCCATTCCTCTCCTCCACTCATCTAGCCATCCATTCATCTATCCAACCTTCCATCCAATTATCCCTTTACCGGGTGATGTTTGTTATTCCGAAGGTTTGTTATTTCGAAGGTTTGATACTGCAAAGGTTTGTTATTCCAAAATACGCAAATTGCGTATACCTGGATGTTCATAAGTCCGAAAAATGAAAAAGGGTTTGTTAATCCGAACATTTGGGGCGTTATTCCGAAGTTTTGTTAGTTCGAAAATGAAATAAGGTTCATTATTCCGAAGGTTCGTTAATCTGAAAACGAAATAAGGTTCGTTATTCCGAAGGTTTGATAGTCCAAAAATGAAATAAGGTGTGTTAGTCCGAAAATAACTAATGAACAAAAAACCTTATTTCATTTTTCGGACTAATGAACCTTCGGAATAATGAACCTTATTTCGTTTTCAGATTAACAAACCTTCGGAATAACAAACCTTTTTTTCATTTTTGGAATAACGAACCTTTGGAACAACGAATCTTCGGAATAAGAACTGTAACCCCCATTACCCATCCATCTCTCTATTTCTCCATCCCTCTATCTCTCCATCCTTTCATCTGTCCCTTCATCCATCATCCATCTCTCTATCCAACCATCCTTACATGTAAATCTTTTCCTTCATCTGTACGTACTGTCTCCCCTCTGTCCATCTCCTGCATTATTCATCTCTCCTTCTGTCCTTCATTTTCCATCTCTCCATCTCTCCATCTCTCCCTCCTTCCGTTCCTCTGTCCACCCCTCTATCACACCTTGCATCCATTCCTCTTCTCTTTCTTCCTGTGCCCCTCGCACTTCCCATCAATAATGCATAGCCTACTCTCTCTGAGTCACCACTCATTACATTTCATTATCAATTGCTCTAGCACCATTACCAACTACCACTTTGCATTTTAAATGATGCTGTATCCTTCTCTTTGCTCTCAGCTTCCTCATAATCTCTCCCTCATCCTCATATTCTATATACCCTGTATGTACATGTAGTTTCTCAGTTCTAACAGATCCAAATATTATGAATGTACATATGTAACATGCCATGCACTGAGACTACTTCCTTGACATCAGTCAGTATTGAAGCTTTTCCCAATACAAACCCATGTCAGTGTAATGCATTATTGTTAGAGGATCTGAGCTAACTGTAGGAGACAGGGGAGGTGATACTAGTAGTACTTTGAACATGACGGACAAAGAAAGTGGACAAAATAAACAACCCCTCATTCTACCCTTCACAGTGGTTCTGGTAGTCGAAAGAACATCCCTTTACAGCTATTATGTTTAATCGGTAGTTCCAGGTGAATATGCATGTGACACCTGTCCCACATATTTCAGATAATAGCAGTGAAGGGATGTTTTGACTACCACAACCATTGTGATGGGTAGAATGAGGGGTTGTTTATTTTGTCCGCTTTCTTTGTCCGTCATGTTCATAATGTAGTCCATCTTAGATCATGTACTCTGTCTAGTAGGAGGACCAGGATCGGCTTTATTCAAGACAAAATATAATCTGATAAAGTGCCAAATTAGGGTCTGAGTTTGCAGAATAGGTAATAACTCATCAAAAGGCAGCAGATTTTCAAAAAAGTTTTATAATAATAAATGTAATAATAGTAATAATAATAATAATAATAATAATAATGGTAATGAGATTTGTAAGGTGCCAAATCCACTTGATTATTAATTGCTCAAGGCCCAACTTGTGCAAAAAGACAAAATCACATAATAAATATGACAAATAGAAAAATGTGAAATGGGAGAGATAAGGACATGAAAGGTAATGGTAATTAATTATGATGGAATTTCATGTATCTCTGTTTAGTAGAGTCAGCACCTTTAGACTAATCATCACCAACCATGGGCTAAATATTAGTCATTTAGTATTGGCATGTACACAAACTAAAGTTGTCAGAAAGATGATATGACTTAATTTGAAGTTGTGGTTCCTGTCATTTTCCAAAGAGGAGAGAGTGTTCTATGCCGTCATATTAGTCATACTGACTGATTACTCAAAAGTGTAGTAGCCATGTTGCAGTACAATTAACATTTTAGTTATGATTAGGGGTAGATCAAGGATTTCTTGAAATGCAGGGGGCATAACCGCCCCCCCCCCAAAAAAAAAAAAAGAAATAATAATAAAACCAAAATGAGAGGCAAAAAATGAATGAATTGATGAGTGAATAAATCTAGATAATAAGGCATTCACAATTTCTTGGTGATAGTTACTCAAAATATCTCTGAAAATTAAGAACCATATCACATTTTTCAGTTTCTCTTTGTAGTCAAAAACTTGATGGGAGGGGGGCTGCATTAATT
>CM057166.1:1827573-1855979 GCA_029962745.1 Echinometra lucunter | reverse complement strand
CGCGGGAACCATGTTCCGTTGTGGCAATTAGCCTTCCACGGTCCGTCTACAAAGATCCCACCCTCGCAGGAGAACCTGATGGTATCAGCATGGTCGTAGTAATCCTGGCCGGAGCCCCCCGACAGATCAGATGTGTGCAAGATCCTCGGGTCGTCGAAAGATGGTGTTGCACACTGATCTGCAAAAGGCGAAAATAACTTAACTCGCCAACTCTCGTGAATTTTCAAGTCACAAGGACTTTCAGTCTCTTGAACCCTAAAGTCTCACTGAGTTTTGGTCTCAGTAATCCTAAAGTCTTATGGACTGTCGTTCTCGTGAACCTTTTGTTTCACGGACTAACTTTGGTTTCATGGACAACTGTTATTGTGAACCGTCAGTGCTTGAATTTTCCAAATTGTTTGCCAGGTGTATAGAAAAGGAATTCGACCTTCGCCTCTTTGACCATTCTTGTCGATCTTCGGTGTAGGGATCTTTGCCGTTCTTCGCTTATCTGTAAAGTATTCCTACTGACATTCATATTTATTTTGAGTTAACTTCCGTTCAAGTTTAAAGTGCCCAGATTACAGATTCTCTCATCTAGCTATCTAAAAACCACCCGACATAGCAACATTTAATAAACAGAAATAGATTTCAAAGATTTTGGAAGCTAGCAAAACTTGCATAACATGTGGATTGGATAGTTGAAAAGAATAACCATTTTAACAGTATAATCACTCTGCCAGACCGACGTACACCAACTCAAAACCAAAGATTACTTGGCCACTCATAGCGATATAGTTTTTGATGGGTCTCTTGTCGGCCTGGTGTCGGACTCATAGGTGTAACTGTGGTATATTACAGTACAATCGATCCTTACCGCGACATTTGATTGTCATAGGGTCAGGGTCCCACTGGCCTGTCTCGTTGCAGTAGGAGAACAGTGTTCCAGATGGGGTCCTGTTACCTTCACACATCAAGTTTACTCTCGAGTGGATATCATACTCGCTTTTAGGATCGGTGATACTGACCTTTGACGGAACCGATGGAGGGAAACAACCTGAACAGAATGAGCGAAAAAGAGAATCTACATGAGGCCTTGGTCACATGTTAGAGGATAACGATAATGTATGCGATAGAGGGCGGGCCAGAAAGAATGCAATATAGCTGACGCAGTTTTAACATCGCAGATATAATAGTAGTAGTTGTTTTAAACAGAAAGTTGCGTATAACGGCTTTCCATACAGTCAGCATTGTTGGCAAATGCACGACTGCAGATGCCATTTTTAAAAAGTAAATAAAGACCTTGTGGCAGATTAGCCCTGTGCTAAGCAAGTTATTCAATAAAGTCTATTACTACTACTACTACTACTACTACTACTACTACTACTACTACTACTACTACTACTTCTACTACTATTCATCGACTATGCCTTACCAAACAATTCACAGTTAACTGAAGGAGTCCACGCCCCATCGTCACATGTTGCTTCTATGGAATCTTCACCGTTGTCTAAGCTCGATCCAGAAGTACACACGAATTTCACGACAGATGCGTGGGGGTAGGAACCAGTACCATTGGTGTTTTCTGGAGCGTTGCAATCAACTTACAGTTTCACAACAAAAAAGAAAAATGATATAATAATGTGGGGGGAATGTCACCCATCAGAAGCATAATTACAAAAATTCATGTGCAACCATCAGACCGGACCAGCTTGCTTATAAACGATAAATCTGAATAGGTCTGATGCATTCTTTGCAGTAAGATTTAGAATACACATAAAATTGAAGGAAAGAATCGTTTAATAGCTCTTCAAAATATAATGAGAACAATTCTGCATGTAAAAAAAAATGTTTTAGAAACCATACTTTGGCATGATGGTTCTGATGTGAAGTCCCATGTCCCATCTGATTGACAAGTAGCAGAATCGTCTCCTAATAAGATTCCACTTGAGCAGGAGGCAGTGATCACGTCATAAGTATCGTATGAAGTCTTGTTTGGTGTGACTACCACGGCAGGATCATCAAATGTTGGTTTGGGGCACGGCACAGATGCAGCTGTTATGATATGTAAAGAATGGAAAGCAAAATGTGAACCCCCTATCTCATTGAAAACACCTAGAGCCCACGGGGAAAACTTTTGTATACTCGGAACTTACACCATTGTTGGAGGTGAAAATGAGTGAAGTGATAATCAGAAGAATTTATTACGTTTATTTTCTATTTAAAAAAGTTGATTTATAATAATATAATCCAAGAAATACCACTGCGTGTCGCCAAACTACCATAACGCCTAAAAATTACAATTCAAAGGCATTAACCATAATGCTACTCGGCAGCAAATGGCTGTATAAAATATTTTGTACATGGTATGTTCTGTCCTGGAGTCTGGATTTATGATGCAAAAATCTATTTTCCCATGTATAGGTGCTTATCGATGCCACCCCACTTCATCACGCTTCCAGGTCGATTGACCATCCAACGACATCCTGACGAGGTGTTGGAGCAGCAGGTCGTGCCGTATGCAGCAGCCAATGGAGACAGGTTTTGTATGGACGACAATGCAAGAACCCATATTGCTCGAGTCGTCGGTCAGTTGTGGAGGAAAATGGTAGTGAGCGTATACGGAACGGCTTGCAAAATACTAAGACTGCAACCCCATCAAGAATCTCTGGGATAACATCAAGCGGAAAGCCAACAAGAAGGTTAAGGACTATACATTTCTGGCAGTGTTTGGAGGAGTTCCAGCATATTTTGCAGAGGGCCAGGGCCAACCTGAATCAACATCGCATAAAAAATTTTGATCAACAGTACACTCTTATTTCCACGGTGTCAAATTGACTCAAAAACGGCGTCAGCTGGAAGTCAACTCTGCTCCGAGTTAAAGTGACTCGTTTTCCTAGTTACTTTGACTCGGAATTGAGTCAATTCTCAGCTAATGCCACACCATTCCGAGTCAAATTAATTCGGAATCCGATTCACTTCAACTCGGAATAGAGTTGACTCCAAGCTGACGCCGTTTCCGAGTCAATTTGACACCGTGGAAATAAGAGTGACTATGCTGAAGAGGTGCTACGAGGCGATCAAAGCAGACGGTGGACCTGTCAATTATTGAATACTTCATCCACTGTGATGCTTATTCAATGTAAAACATAGAGTGACATGGAATTAATCGCGCTTGAAAGTTCAGAAACATGCGTGATTCTCTTCTTATTCGTGTACAAGCTTACACAAATCACAAAAGTGCAACTTTTTATTCCACAATTTTTGTCATAAAATGCATGATTGCAGACCAACAATGCCATCGATTGGCAGACACATACCATTCATTTTGTGCGTAATAAAATTCCCCATCCATTACCGTTCGAATGATCAAAATCATTAAAACAGTTTTTGAGATACATGAAAAAACGTTTAGGGGGACTTACTTATCAAACTAACTTCAAATGAATTAGACATCTTTCAACTTCCAAGTGGGCTAACTTAAGTTTGACATGAATTTTGAGAAATTACCGATCAGATGTTTTAACATAGTTTCTAATTTTTGAAACTCAATCATGGCCGTACGCAGCAGGAGGAAGGCAACTGCCCCCCCCCCCCGACATTTTGAAAAATTACATTTTTTACTGAAAATTTTCACACAATTCACCAAAAATGTGCACCAACTCGGACGCTTCACTCCCTCGGACGCTTCACTCCCTCGCTTTCGAGTTTCTTCGAAAATTTTTACGTGTCTTGCTCCCCCTCCCCCCCCCCCCCTCCCCCCCCCGAAATAAAATTTCTGTGTACGGCCCTGAACTCAATCGACGGGTCAGGAGCATTGTAGGCGGCATGTAGCAAGTAAAGTAAGATTTACTGGCTTACCTGAGCAGGATAAAGTGGCAGTGCTAGTGTCTTGACTCCAGGAATCAGGGTTCCCGAATTGGCAATAGTACCTGTCGGGTCCAGTCTTAGTGTAGCCATCTTGGCATGAGGTGTCAAAAAAGTAATACGTTCCATACGTTGCCTGGTCGGGAGCTATTATGATATTTGGGTCGAGATTGGTGGGTCTGTCACAGTCTGCAATAGAAGTAACCTGTTTATGTATTAAACCATCTCACTGAATGTCGCATTCGATGTATGTGCAAGTGAAAAGGTGGGGAAGATAGAGAAAGTACCCCCCCCCCCCCCCAAAAAAAAAAAAAAAAAAAAAAAATGGAAAGACGAAATGGACTTATATACAGAGATAAGATGAGAGAAAGAGGAAGCAATACAGTAGTATTTTACCATTATATCTGACTGTAAAATTAACTCTCAAAGATCAAAGCCATCATTCCCGTGGAGGATTTACAATGACCTCGGTGTAAACTGACCCGTCATTGTTTGAAAGTAATGTAAATCAAGCTATTATGTAACAGTCTTTCTTTATCATTAATATATGTACAACAGAAATGACTTTAATTTGGCAATGAATTGATCAAACATTATTCTTTTATTGCGTACTTAATTTGCAACGCGATTTTTATAAAGGTCATTAAGAAATAAAAGAAAGAAATCAATATGCTTTACATTATTATGTACAAAATAGGTGTAAGAACACGAGGGGCTATACGATAGTGTCTTGTATATTGTATAATGCGTAATGTAATGTAAATTAAGATTCTAAGACTGAGAACGTAGCCATATATACCATCGTTAGTGGCAAACGAAAGCTATGAATGAAGCAAAAGAGAACCTTAGTAATTTTTTCCTTGCATGGCCTTTACCACCACCACCATCATCATCATCATCGTCATCATCATCATCATCATTGTAGTATTAGGAGTGTTATTGTCATTATTATGATAAGTAGTAGAAGTAGTAGTATGATTACATGTTCATTCGTTCATAGTTCGCATTGTCAATTGATTACACAGGCCCTATTGTATTAAAAATAGATGACAAGTAAATGTAAAGTAAAACAGCAAAATAACATGTATCAGGTAGAGTGTTTTTAAAACTACATACCCTGCAACGAAGGCACCACAGAGCACAGCATTATGAGAAATCCTACACCAAAAGAAACAGGTGATCTGATGAGCGCCATGTTTCCTTCTTCCGTTCGAAATACCGAGCCTTGATGTGAGCAAAGCCCGCATTCCATTAACGGCACAAATCTCACAATTAAGTTTGTTTCAATATCTTAGACTTTGGTCACCTTTCTAGTCGTATTATCTTCTACAAGCAGACAATATGAATCGTTTTTGTTGACCTTAGTTGATATAATTTCAGTAAATGGGGTTCAAACAAATACACAGAGTATTAATGATAGTCCACGTCATACGCCCTGCTCCCGGATGTAAAAAGTCTTTACACGAAGACTTTTGTTTGATATGTGTTTCTCAGTAATCATCACGGATGGAGGGTGACCACGAGGGGGGGGGGGGCCTCTTTATCATGTACTTACATATTGCATAATATATTGGGCAAGCACGAAAGGGAATCGTTTGATGGTTTTATATATCTAATCTGACTGATGAGACAGTATTTACCTTGCTATGGTTGTAACTTTTAAGTATATAAGTAACCAGGGACTACAATTAAAGGTATAATATCCAACAAATTTTGGCACTACAAAAGGGCACTAGTATACTGACTTCGGACTTCTTGACACAACAGTTAATAGTAATATTTCGTCATCGTACAGAGCATTACATTATGATACAACGTTTCCATGGGCTTCTAAAGGAGTTTGGACATTAGAACGTTGGGTTTGAACTCCAGCAATCTTAGCGCGCTCCGTGAACAGGTGCATTCAAGGAAGGTACCCACTTAAAACGGGTGATGTTCGTTATTTCGAAGGTTCTAAAGTTCAGTAGTCCGGAGACACTGGAATACAATTACTTTTACTCTGAGCCATCACGTCTCCTCAATATTTTATATTCAAGAGAAAATGAGAAAATTAAAAGAAATTTATAAGAAAAGGAAACTTGTTTAGAGTGGCCCACACAATGTATCGAAAGTATACAGTGTTACATTGCATAATCATTTTTCACGTTTTTCCAATATACTCATCTTATCATCAGATCATAAACCAGAAACATACACAGTGGATATGATACTAGTCATAGATTTATTTGCTTCCATTTCATTAAGTGACAAAATGTAACATGATCATCGAAGCAAACTATACATAAGTAACACACGTTACATGATTCAGATTCAAAAGGAGGTAAAATGATTTACGATACTAAGCATACGACGGTATTATAAAGTTAGTTCAGTAACGTAGCGCCATGACGGGAGGGAGAAGGGGGAGACAATTACTAATTTTCTAAGGGCACAAGGGAAGAATATAATAGCTTCATAGATAGAAAGATAGATAGATAGATAGATAGATAGATAGACAGATAGATAGATAGATAGATAGATAGATAGATAGGTAGGTAGAAATTCATCAATACATAAAAGAATACATGAAAGAATGAATAAGTAGATAAATTATGCATAAATATATCAACTAATGAATTACCAAATAAATAAATAAATAAATGAATAAATAAACGATTAAAAATGAATGAACAATTACATAATTACCAAGGGGAAAGGACATAAAAGTAATCGAGATGAACCCATTCAGTTGTCTGTGAAAAGTAGGTAACCCCCTACTTATTGTCTATTCTGAATCTTCCTCCCTGCCTAAGATTTAAAAGCCTACCCCTACCCCCATCCACCTCTCTCATCCAACCAACCCGAGCTGAACCACTGGTTTAGTTCATAACCAATCACATGTCGTATAGCCTACCAATTATACATCTCTTATATGGCTATCGTATAAAGCTGCTTCATTTCACAGAACCCAAAATGATATCCTGTTTCATGTGAGTTGTACATGGCCAATAAAACGAATAAAATCATATCGAGTCAAAGAGTCAAATAGGCAATACTCGATCGCAAAGTCACAACTGTTGAATGGTACTATTCGATAAAAAAAAAATCGTAACAAAAAGTAGCACAATGGGTTATTTACTTCTAACAAATCTACATTCACATTCAAGGTGTCTGAAACGACAGAGAAGCTATAGCAAGGATACTAATTACTGTTCATTATAGCAGCAGCAGCAGCAGCAGCAGCAGCAGAAGAAGAAGTAGAAGAAGAAGAAGAAGAAGAAGAAGAAGAAGAAGAAGAAAAAAAAAAAAAAAAACAGAGAGAGTATGTGGAAGAGAAGGCAGGGTCATGCAACTATATAATAGCCCGATTTGTTAAAATCAAATTTTAAAAAATCCCCTGTGGGCTAAGGTTAGAAACCAGAAAAAAAAATCAAAACTATCTCCCCCCCCCCCCACCCCCATTAAAATACCCTGGTGCCGCACCTGTCTCAGTTTCATTCAAGCATAAAATATGTTCATCATCATCATGTTTTCATGTCATCGTTAACAAATTCTGTTAATAATAATGATGATGATAATAATAATACCAATGATAATAATAATAATAATAATAATAATAATAATAATAATAATAATAATAATAATAATGATAATGATAATAATGATAATAATAATAATAATAATAATAATAATAATAATAATAATAATAATAATAATAATAATGATAATATTAATAATAACTCTTATTTACCCAGGGTAGCCACTTCAGCTATCAGCTGACCTTCCAGCGGGCCCTGCATAACATAATTATTATCATAATAATAATGATCATAATAATGATAATAATAAAAATAGTGTCATTCTGTTAATGATAATAATAGTAATATTCTGCTAATATCTCATGAATTAAAAACTTCAAATAATAGCAGGTAATCTCTCTTTCTCATTTTTAAAGGTAATTTTGATATTCCATTCTTCTTCTTCACCTAAACGCATAATTAATCAGAAAATGATTGTAGTTATCATGGTTAATGTACACAACATTAAACGATGCACAATACCATTTTTTAACGCTCATCGTAACGCTCATCGAATACTTTTTAATACCATTAAAGCCACAAAATTGATGATTCGACATGATTCGCTTCGACAACATTTGCTCTTATCTCCAGGGGGACTCAACAAATTTTTTTTTGGGGGGACATAAAAATGGGGGGACATACACACACACACATGCACACACGCGTGTACACCCCCTCCCCCCCCCCCCCCACACACACAAACATAAAAGGTCCTCAGCTTAAAATATGGGGGACATACCTTATTGTGTCTCCAGCCTTTTTTTTTTTTTTTTTTTTTTGAGGGGGGGGGGAGATGTATTCCCCTTTCTCCACACTGATTGACGCCAATGTTTCCTGAAAGTATTCGATGAGCGTTACGACTAAGATTTGGGATAAGATTAGAGATTGGGTTAGGCTTAGGTATAGTAAAAGGCTGAAGTAAAAAATCAGGTCTAATGTTGGATTCTGACCAAGAAGTAACTGCCACACTGAAGCATATTATGTCGTATAATGCCATAAATTTGAGGCCTTATGTGGTTGATCTGACTATCTCGCTATCAGTTCTTATCCCCAGTTCATAAATGCGATTGATTTGTAAATCCGCAGTTTCAATTGAGGATTTTAGTCCACAGTTTCCATGAAGACTTTCATTCTTCATGTACGAAAAAGAACTCTAATCCAGAGATTAAGGATTTTAATCCACCGAAGAATAAGCATGATATGTATCGTTATCCAAATCGTTGAGAAGCAGGTAATTCTGTGAGTGGTAAAGATAAAAAAGGAGAAGTCAGTCCATATAGGGACGGCACAATTCAGAAAAATTAGAAACAAACCAGAATACATTTTTTGTTCGTTTTTTATTATTTTTGTTTTTGTGTCATTGAGATATGCTATTTTGGTTTCAAAATAGAGTTGAGAAAGGGCGATTTGTCACTTCTTAAATCTGTATATTTAGTGAAATGATATTTTTTATACATAGAGCGAATCAGTAAAAGGTTTGATTTTGGCTGAAGGAAAATTATTTGTTTTTTTTATGATGTTTCAACCTTTGGTTTATAACCTGGTGAATAATTCCATATTGTGATTTTTTTCTAAGAAAAATACACCAAAGCCTGAAACAATTTTTGAATCAAATATGTTAAGTTAGTCATCTCACCAAACTTTCTTGAGTCTGGACCAGAAGTTTGTCTAAATTTGATACGATGTCATCAATCTGTGGACGATTCGTGGCGTCTCTCTCCCAGCAGCGGCTCATGATGGTGTATCTGCATGGCAAAGAATTGCACCAAGAAAACATTTCATGCTTTTATTGGCTTCTCTTAGTGGGGAACGGAGCGTAGGCCCACCCACTGAGGGGTTGACGAAATACGATATTATTTTAAGGCCGTAAAGTGAAGGGAGAGGGCGCGAGAGGCTTGTTCATCTTCCAGCATAAAGCTCTAGAAATTATTAAACAGCTGAGTTTTTGAGAAATCATTACCTTGCAATTAATAAATTATGTAGTCTAATTGTAAAATCGCTTGTTTATTTTGTTACATAATCAGGGGTCGACTGTCTATGGATGGAGAGTCGAGCGTTTTCTCCACGAGCAGCACGATTTTTCGGCTTACGGCAATGTCTATCTGTGGCTTGAGCGTCGATTGATAATAATAATGGTAATAATTGTAAATCTATATTGCGCAATTTCTATAGGAATATACTCAACGCCGCATAACAATACATAGTAATAATGAAATCATAGCTAAGAGGGAACGTGGAAGCCTACTGGAAGTTGAGTTGGCCAGTCAGATAATAAGAATTCCCCAACGAAAGTTTAGTCCCAGTCGTCCATCGGTTTTTTTTTCCCATATTGCACCACCACAACTATTAAAATAAAAAGCAGGAAGAAAATTGAACTTACAAGTCATTTCTGCAGTGAGGAGGTCGTGGCATCTTGTAACCACTAGCGATCTCCTTCGCGATATCATCAAAGTCTAGATCAGGATAGGGTCTGCCTCCTTTATGCAGAGAAGAAAAAAAATCATAATGAATTATGGGGTGCGAATGACTTCGTTGGCAAGGAGGTCCTTTCAAAGACAAAAATCTGCAATCAAGGAGAGAAGGTTGGCGGTCGATAGGCCCAAATTTGCAGACAAGGCAGCGGAAATATATATATATAAAGTTGATTTTCCCCTACCCCCGCCGAAAACGGACGTAGAATTGTAATGCTGAATGTTAAAACCCTCCTTGAGCGACGTCGCGGATGAAGTAAATGCTTACCCAGAAGAAAGAAATTCCTTCGTAGCTAGTCTTAATTCGGAATAGTAAAAACCACTGCACTTTGAAATACATATGCTAATTTGAAATAGGATGATAGCGCAATTAAAGTGCTTCTACAATCTGATTCATGTTCAGAATAATTTAACACACTGAGGGCCTCTACGAATATTTTGTACAAGCGTATTAATCAGTCATTTTAGTTTTTCAAGATTACTTACCGAAAGACATGATTTCCCACAGAACGATTCCAAAAGACCAAACATCAGCCTCCGAAGAAAAGATACCATTCAACATGGTCTCCGGAGAATCCCATCTACTTGTCCTCTGTAATAAAGATGGTTAAAGATTTTTTTCTTTTTAATGGCATTTGTAGGGGATCTCAAGTTCCAGAGCTGTAGAAAATTTCTTCATGATGGCAGAGATGTTAATGAAGACTTTCTTAGTTAGACGATAGTTTCATGACTTAATGTGTTTCTCACCATCGTAGAATATGAGAGACCGTGTACATACACCTGATAGAAAAGAAATTTTCCTCAAATTTTCAAAACTTCTGATATCAACTATCATAAATCATTCACATGTCTCAAGGTGACTTTCAGTATGAAGTAGAAATTTAACACTTGTCTGTCCAGATGAGGAGAACTTTCGGCAGGAATGACAGAAGTCATAAATATCAGTAAAACTACTAATTTTCTGTCAGGTGTGTGCAAACTTCAGACCCAACTGGGTACTGATGACAACTGGAGCAAATTTAGAAAATTTATAAAGAATGTGATGAACTGTCAATTTGTGTCACATGCAAACTCACAATAATTCTTTTAAGGTCGGAGATGTAGAAGGGTCAATATTAGATCAAGAAAACGAGAATAGAGCTCCACTGGGATCAAGGAACATCTAGGGCAAAATTTGTACTTACATCTCTTTTACCAAACATCGTTTGGGACATCCCATAGTCAGAAACCTTGCACATTTTTTGCTCATCCAAAAGCACGTTGTGTGCACAGAGAGACCCGTGAATGATCTATAAAAAAAATGGAGATAGACATAGCAAAAATGAGAAAGCGGGGAATAGAGAAGGGAGGGGAGAGGGAGAAAGAGAACGAGAAAGGGTGGAATAATGTATTCCGTTTTACTGTGCATATGTGACTGCGGCTGCTTGTGCAAACCCAAATTAGTCCTGTGTGACTAAGTTTTGCCTGCACAAAATTTTAGTTTTTTCTTGTTTTTCTTCAGTGTCGAGCATGTTTTTGAGTTTTTGTTTTTAAGTTCTTTATTTTTTTAAAGTTCAACATTCAGTTCAAAAAGATGTGATAAAGTGATGTTCACTTTACATCAGAATGTCGTTTTAAACACTTGGCGAGATACCAGACGATCTACCAAGAATCAATGTGAAGAAGAAGAAGTAGATTGATTTAGTTCTTATATGTGGGGATACTTACGTCAGTGTAAGAGTAATATTAGAGAATAATTGTCCCTTAAACCATTTTGTTACAGGCCCCTTCGAATGCATTCTCAGGCTTATCCAACACCATGGAGCACACAAATATTTGATACAGGAGCAAGACAAACGGGGAAATTTGCTCCTTCTGACACTTTCCGTTCAGGGGAAAAATAGAGTCACAATTTTTAATAACTATTAACAAACGTTATTTTCCTGTTACGGATCATTAAAAGCTGTGAAGTTTTATCCCCTCTTGGCGCTAAGATCTAGATATGCCACTGGGGCGTAAGGGAAACAGAAGTCATTAAATACGAACAGATTTTTTGCCAAAAAGCCACCAGCATAGCCAGGGTTTTTTCAGTAGACAGGCACTGGGGGCATCCTCTTTCTGTAAGGGGCACAGGGGGAGGTCTTGTTTCTGGGGGGGTTTTCCTGGGATTTTTGGTGGGTGGGGATACCTGGGGCAGAGGAAATTTGTGGGGAGGCACGTGCCCTTAGTCCCCCCCCCCCCCATGTTTACGCCGCTGCAAAAAGCTTCGACATGCCTCTCATTTGCATGCACAAGATTACCTTATTAGACGCGAGGAATCCCATTCCTTTGGCTATCTGTAGAGCGAAGTTGATCAAGCCCACTTCGTCCACTGGAGCTTGCTGTGGCTTGGTATTATTGTATGCCATGTAGGTAGGCTGAGCCTGCCCTCTTTTCATTTGAAGATGAGTAAGCAATGAACCCCCAGGGATGAACTTGTATAAGATGATATCTTCACGATGGAATAAAAACCAAAAAAAAAAGAGTAAAGAAGAGAGTTTTTAAGGAGCATATTCTCCATGTGGAGTGATACTTTGCTCAACTTAAAGAACGTAAAGAAGAGAATGCTCACGACTCGATATTAGACAAGGCTTCATGTCTTAAATATTTGAACGAAAAGATTCAAACACATGTGATGTTAGAAACTGTTCAATCGATAATGAGATGCAAACATATTCCCTTGCACATCTGTATCCCCTCTCTCCCTCTCTCTCCCTCTCTCTCCCTCTCTCTCTCTCTCTCTCTGTCTCTCTGTCTCTATGTGTTCTCTTCCGATCATCCCTTTTATAGTCACTATTATTTATCATAGTTACTATTATTCATTGCTTACTTATATAAAAGCATGTTCTTACTCTCTCTCTCTCTCTCTTTCTCTGATCTGCCATCTCCTGTGTGTCTCTCTCTCTCTCATGACCCCCTCTCCTCTCTCTTTCTTTCTTTCCCTTCACCTATTTTTTCTCTCTGGTTCTCCCTCCTCCATCCCTTTCCCTTCCCTTCTCCTCTCTTCATCTTTCTATTTATTTAGTATAATGGTAGGAATGCTCCCAACGCAGCAGAGATGGTGTAAACTTGTGTTCGGGCTAGAAATCCAGTGATCAGGGGTAACAAAAGTAGCTCTGAAGTGCGCTTTACATATGCAGCTGATATCTAACATACTATTTTCATTCTGATTTTTATCATACAGCCATTGGTATGTAGATCTATTTATACATTTATATTTATATAATATTCAGAGCTATGCAGTGATCGCTTCTCTTACTTTGATCAGGGTAATATCCTAGACACTTGACGATGTTTGGATGATCCGAGACCTTAGAGAATACTTTGACCTTGCCAATAACTTCTTTGAATTTCACTTTGTCATCTGCAAAGAAATATTTCAGTAGACTTAGCGGCAAATTTGGGGGTGCAGAGATACACAACAGGCTCATTTTATACCTTTTTATCATGTTAATAAATGCATCCGCAATCTGTGCCACTCTATTATACAAATAGAGTGTTGGTGTTCCTTTCCAAATTTCCGACCCCAAAGGTTATTTGATTTGCTTGTCATAAAGTAATCTAAATCATTTTATCACCGCTTTCACAAAATCATGAACTCGCCTCTGTTAGACCAAAGGAATAGTTCTCAAAGGTGATTGTAGATAGAATATATACAGGAAATTTTCAAATAATACTTAAACAACACAATCTAAATTCTCACTAAACAGCTAAATATGGTCGAAATTTCTCTAGATATGATAATAAAAGTAAGTTATTGCAGTAGAAAAAGTTCGTTTGATATTTTTTCAGCAATCGTGTTATACCTGGAACCCGTCTGATCAGGACCGTCTCTTGAGTTGAGTGAATTTCCCCCTTCCATGCATCACCAAATTCTCCCATACCAAGGGAACCTAGTTTGGTAAGAAACGTCACCCTCTTACGAGAACTGTTTGGAGTTTGAGATTTGACTGGCGGGAATCTGAGCGAAGTGTAAGCTGAAATTAAAATTTTAAAAATGGTTTGAGGTTTTATAATTATAGTCTGTTTATACATGTAATATGACCGTAAGTAAATACATTATTTTTATTTTTTGCTAAATAAGAGTTTAAAAAGAAGAATGCCAGATTTAAAAAAGAAATGAAGAAGAAATGGTAACGAAGTAGAAGACAATGACGAGGAAGAGAGTGACGAAGGATAATGGGATGTTAAAGCAGAGGGTAACGAAGGAGAATGGGATGTTGAAGCAGAGGGTGACAAAGGAGAATGGGATGTTGAAGTAGAGAGTGACGAAGGAGAATAGGATGTTGAAGCAGAGGGTGACAAAGGAGAATGGGATGTTGAAGTAGAGAGTGACGAAGGAGAATAGGATGTTGAAGCAGAAAGTGACGAAGGAGAATGGGATGTTAGAGCAGGGGGTAACGAAGGAGAAGGGGATTTTGAAGCAGGGGGTGACGAAGGATAAGAGGTTGACGAAGCAGAGACTAACGAAGGAGAAGGGGATGTTGGACAGAGGGTGACGAAAAATGAGAGGATTATGAAGCAAAGAGTGACGAGAAAGAAGAGGATGATGAAGAAGATGATGACTATGAAGCAGAGGGTGGCGAAGAGGAAGAGGATGAAGAAGTAGAAGAGGATGACAAATAAGAACAGCATGACGACGGAGCATAGGACGACGAAGGAAAAGAGCATGGCGAAGGAGAAGGGATGAGGAAGGAGAAAAGTATTATGAGGCAGAGTGTGGCGAAGGAGAAGATCACACAAAGGAAAAGCAGAGAATAACGAAGGAGAATGGGATGTTGAAGCAGAGGTTGACGAAGGAGAATGGGATGTTGAAGCAGAGAGTGACGAAGGTGAATGGGATGTCGAAGCAGAGGGTGACGAAGGAGAATCGGATGTGTAAGCAGAGGGTGACGAAAGAGAATGGGATGTTGAAGCTGACGGTGAAGAAGAAAAGAGGACGACGAAGCGGAGATTGGCGAATGAGAAGCTAATGTTGCAGCAGAGGATGACGAAGAATAATGGGATGTTAAAGCAGAGGGTGACGAAGGAGAATGCAATGTTGAAACAGAGAGTGACGAAGGAGAATGGGATGTTGAAGCAGAGAGTGACGAAGGAGAATGGATGTTAAAGCATAGGTTGACGAAGGAGAAGATGACGAAGCAGAGACTAACGTAGGAGAAGAAAATGACGAAGGATAATGGGATGTTGAAGCAGAGGGTGACGAAAAAGAATGGGATGTTGAAACAGAGAGTGACGAAGGAGAATGGGATGAAGAACAGAGGACGAAGAAGCATAGATTGGCGAATGAGAAGGTAATGTTGAAGCACAGGTTGACGAATGATAAGGGGATGATGAAGCAGAGGGTGACAGAGAAGAAGAGGATGACAAAGGTGAAGAAGATGCTAAAGGATAAGAGGGTGACGAAGCACTGAGTATCGAAGGAGAGGAGGATGACAAATGAGAAGATGACGAAGGAGAAAAGAATAGCGAAGCAGAAGAGAATGAGAGGATGACCGAGAGTTTGATGAAAAAGAGGTATGACAAACAAAAGCTGACGATATTGATGTCATATTTTAACTTTGCTCTCTTTCTTCCAAAATAAATGAAATCGCTTTAATTCTAGAATTACTAAACTCTCAACACACATACTTTAGGAACAGACCTGATTAAGTGAATCATACACATCTCCTGAAAAGGAATTTCAGTTGTTCATAAAACATGAGGAGAGATTTAAAGCTACAGAAAAATCATGCTCAGAATTAATGCTTACAGAAACTTGCCTCATTTACTCTATATGCTTAGAATTTGCATTATACCAATAATATTTCCAACTTGAAGAAAATCAAACATGACCATTTTTAACACACTCCATATTCAAAACCCATAAACTATATTTATAAGGAAAATCTTTGAGAAACAATGGCTTGGCTGTAATTTCGACACACTTACGCCTTTCGCTGTGGTTAGTATTGTTATTCATCACAAACTGAATATCGCCATTTGAAGTGAATCTGTAATATTGAAATAGAAAATGTTTATATCAAATATACTATCATTATTATGGTCAAGAAAAGTGAATCAATATAATACATTACAGACTCTATATAACTTCAGCGAAATAAGATAAGTTTTTGATTATGAACTTTAACGGTTTATCAAATAATCATGATTATACGCTCGAGTATGTGTCACGCAAACATTATCTATACTGAATGAAAAATTGAGGGCTAAATCGTCCATTCAAACTAAAATCATTTTATCTGTGTCATATCGTGTAGTAATGGGGGGCCATGGGAAAAAGTCCAAGAAGAACTTTTTTGAATTTCATTGCGTAGTCACGTATTCATTTCCATCCTATAGTTCACACATAATTATTGATAAAAGTAAGATAAGATTCGATGGGAATGGCGCAGTGTTGATTTTCAAATGATTTACATGATAGCAAGTCAACTAATTGTACAGAGGACAAGAGAAATGTTTCTCTTAAAAAAAAAAAAGAAAACGAAAGAAATAAAATGGTGAATGTTAATGTTTCTCTTCGCGGTTTTGGGTGTTTTTAATCCTCGCTGACCCAACATAGATAAATAAAGGTAACATTATTGGTAACATGCTTAAGAGGACCACTCTGCTTAAAGCTTTCAAATTTTATGGTAGGATATATCAATGAATTAAGTGATTTAGTTTCCATGTCAATTACACCTTACCTGGATAGTTCCACATCTGTGCCGCGGTGAGAACAGAAATTTAAAAAAAGAAGGAAAACAGATACATGTATTTTCAAATGAATTATTTTGCTCTGCATCGAGTCTTTGCTTTATTATTGTATTAAAAATATATTACATGAGGCTGTCTCACAAATAGCCAAACCCAAAATTTGAGGATCTACAATTTCCCCCTTCTCCTCCTTCTCCTCCTCCTCATTCTTCTTCTTCTTCTTCTTCTTCTTCTTCTTCTTCTTCTTCTTCTTCTTCTTCTTCTTCTTCTTCTTCTTCTTCTTCTTCTACTTCTTCTACTTCTTTTACTTCTACTACCACCACTTTTTCTACTCCTTATTCTCCTCCTCTTACATCTTTATCCTTTTCACACTGTAAATATTTTCTTCCTTGCTTGGTTCCTTCCCAAAAGATTGAAAAATAATTTTTCATTCCCCCCATATGAGAATCATTGCTTGTTCTTCTTTTCTTCTGATGAAGAGATATCTTTGCGCTTTTGAGCTCTAGAGAAAATGTGCTCCCCTGTCATCATTGATAGCTATCTCAAATCAACATTATTAATAATGATGGTAGGAATAAACCCACAGGCAGCGGGACATCGGGCTCCTTCAGTGGGTACTTTTTGTCCGCCAAAAAAGTGCACCTCCACCTTCATTGTCCGAGCCCGACTTGCCAACGCCTCTGAACTAACCTTTGGATGGAGATCTCTTGAAGAAGATAAAAAGCCCCGCATTGATGATAATTGATACCACCAGAAGAATTGTCAGGATTGATATACCAGCAGCAGCCCCAGAACTTAGACCACCATCTATTACTCATGAAAAACGAAATGCAAGGCGGACTTTAATTGGGAAATTACTTGATAATTCTACGAAAAAGAACACGCTCACATACCTGAAGCTATAAAAAAAGAGTAAAAAAGAGTAAATCCTTGCAACGGATCAAACGTTTATATGAGGGAAACTTCAATATCAACATTCTGATATGCCGTAAAGCTCACACTGCTTTTTTTTTCAAAACTGTATAGTTTTCTTTCCTGATCTTTCCTTCTTCTTCCTCTGTCCTATCCGTAGTTATGGATAAATCTTCAAGTTTTTTGTATTTTATTTACATGTATTTGTATATATGGTAAATTTTGTGTAATCATCAGAGACAAGCCTATGGCTTTTTATGATATTCCCACGTCCTTCATGTAATTATTTTGAATTATGAAATGTTATACATGTATTTTGATGTTTTTAAAGAAGTGAAAATAAATTAATGAATTGAATTGAATTGAAGCAAGGAAGATCTTAATGAATATAAGTCACTGCGTCTGGCAAATAATTGCAGTTAAAGTATCAAATATGCAATCTAGAGTACAGCAAGGGCGTTCTTCCAATACCAACTTACGAATGGCAATGCATGATGGGAAATCACGTGGGTCCCATGATCCATTGCGGCAAACACCGTTGCAATGTTCGGGTGTGTATCCGTCGCTGCACGAAAAGAAGATGAAGGCGCCGTCGATGTAGTACTGTACATGCGTTTGGTTGATGACTGGGTCGTCGATAAAAGTGTAGGAAAGACCATCTTTGTGGTTTTCGTAAGATATTGGACATGGATCTGGAAGAAATGTTTTTTTACATCAGTAGTGTCATAGTTTTACTACTTTTATAATGAACAGCAATAAATAAGCCCATTATATTATTCTATAAGTAGCACGGTTTCTGCTTAATGTGGTTAGCTGGGTGTATATTGAATAAACTTGACTTGGAAACCCCCCCCCCCCCCCCTAACAACTCCCCAAACAGTGTTTTTACATAAATTCATGTAATTTCCACTATATTCGAAGACGCATAGTCTGATCATGGCGGAAACTGGGGGCTGCCCACCTCCAGACTAGTCAAATGACCAACAATGGGGAAAACGGAATCTCATATGGGGTCCTGATAGTAGTCGGTTCGTTGTTTTTTGTTTTTTTTTTTTAATGAAAATACCTTCTCTTGTATTTTGATAACGGATTTTTCTTTAAACCAACTCTCACCAATAAAATATGGAAAGTTATTCGAACAAGAGGCGTCATCGCACCCCCACACACCCATCATTTCTTGTTGCCTGAGGAAAGTGCGTATTTTATAGGCCTGTGCCTGCATAGCACTTACCATGGTTACTGTTTTAATATTTCATAGCTTTTGGAAAATTCGTTGGCAGAAACACATTCAAAGGAACATGCTCTGTCATGAATTAGCATTTCTGATCTACTTCCTCCGTGAGGATTCATGTTATTCATTACCTAAACATTCAGGTTGATCATTGTCGAAATGAAATGAGCCATTGTTGCAAGTCGCTGAACTTTGCCCGGTGAATCTATGTGTATCTTCACAAGAAAACCTGGCTGTCTGTCCATCATCAAAAATAGTTTCTATGCGGCCATCGCTTGGATTCCTGACTATGACGTCACTGTCGAGTAATTCCGTCGTGTCACATTGCTCTGTATGATTGGTTAATCAGTTATGATTAATACTTACTATAACTGATAATTAACCAAAATTATTTTTGTCCTAGGCAGCAACAAAATTTTTGTCTTTTTACTGACCCTGCAATTTTTATTACTCCGCATTGCCGGGTACCAATTTACACTTGCAGTGGGTCTAGCGGAAAAATTGTGAGCAAAAGAGAGGATGGAAGTATTAAGCGAGAATCGAACCCACGATCACTCGTATATGAGGCAAGAACTTTTTAACAATATATCATGATATTATGATGATAATAATGCTGATAATACTCTAAACAAAAACAAAAAAAAAGAGTGAACGCGTTCACTCTGTTAGGGGTGAATTTGAGAAGGGAGTGCATTTAGAGTGAATTAAGAGTAAAAATTTTGATATTCACTCTTTATTCACTATTTTAGGGGTGACCTCAGGGATCTGTGAGTGATCCCTGAGGTCGCCCCCAAAATAGTGAATAAAGAGTGAATAAAGAGTGAATATTACAGTTTTTACTCTTAATTCACTCTTCATTGAATTTCACTCTTCATTCACTCTAAATGCACTTTCTTCTGAAATTTACCCCTAACAGAGTGAACGCGTTCACTCTTTTTTTTTTTTTTTTAGAGAGAAGAAGAAGAAGAAGAAGAGGAAGAAGAAGTAGAAGAAGAACAAGAAGAACAAGAACAAGAACAAGAAGAAGAACAACAACAACAACAAGTACAAGAACAAGAAGAAGAAAAATATGATGACTATGATGATTATGATGATTATGATGATGATTAAGAAGAATTATAATAATAATGGATATTCTTATAATACTCATATCCACCTATCCACCCAGTATTTGTTCTCGGAGCTCCTACATCGTTTGTTTCAGACAGAATTCAAGGAATTCCTTCTCACCTGTACACATCTAACACCTGGGTGGAGGGTGGCAAGTGTAGATTAATACCTGACCTTTGATTTTTTTTTCACTTGTGTGTACATAATTCTTACTATAGCATCGTCTGTCGGAATAATCCCTGTCCCATGCACATGTCGGACCGTAACAAATACAGGTGATGTCAAGATAAATTATCTCTTCCTCCGCAAATGAATGTCCATCTTCACAGTTGATGTAGATACTTTCACCTGCCAGGTAAACTGACTCGTCGGGTTGAAGTAATATCGCGTAAGGATTCAAGAAGTTTGGTTGCTCACAATCTGAAATATAATTAATAGGAAGCAAATGAACATAACATTTTCTCTCTTCAAGAAATCCGTTTGCTAAATTGCCCCTCAGTTATCTGATCTTGCATTAGACTACTTTTATGTCGAGGTTTAATTATTTCATCTGCTGCATGCCCCAACCCCCAACCCCAACCCTCCAAAAGAAAAATCCTTCCCCCTCCATACTATTCAAACTCTATACATGTATAAAGGTTGAATGATTATTTATACTTCACTAATACCAACGAGAACGACAGCAGCCCGACAACAGGCAATGTATATAAAAAAAAAAAATACGTTACAGTACAGAGGGAAAGAAATGATCGATTTGGTGTAAGTTTGAGATAGGTATGGAGGTTTGAGAGGTAAAAATTAGCTGGGCCCCGCCCCGTTTCATAAAATTTGTTATCAGTAACAACTGTCACTTTTCCATGACAAATTTGCTCTCAGCCAATTAGATGTAGATGTAATTAGATGTCAGTAGCTTATAACAGTTATTGCAACTTGTTATTGTTAACAAGTTTTATGAAATGGGGCCAAGCTTGTTGATTTTTACTTACATTCACATACAGGCTCGCTTGTGTAATCCCATCTTCCATCCTCCTGGCAAGATGACGATGTCGGTCCAAAGATGTCGCCCCCGTTGTAGCAAGAGAATGTGATAACTGAGCCGACTTCGTAAGAAATCTGATATGGGGTTATTCTCACCGTAATGTCTGACAGAGAAGGTCTGTTACATTGAGCTGAAATAAGAGAAAGCAACAGGGATTTTGTTTTTTACGTCTCGGTATGTTTTCTACCTGTAGAATGGAGAAATGAATAAATGAATAAATAAATAGATAAATAAGTAACTGCCTGAAAGAATGAATGACTGACTTGATGAATGTAAGAAAGAAAGAATGAATGAGTGTATAGTAATAATGATGATGATAATAATGATGATAATGATGATGACGATAATAATGATCATGATAATGATAATACCACTTTGAAGATGATAACAATATTAATCATTTCAATAACACCATCATAAGAAAAATGAATAAAAGGTAAATAAATTTCGCGTTGTTATGAGAAATGAGACATTAAGTGATTATCATTAAAAATTTTAGTGATGGAATATATATAAAGCAATGGTATTCATAATAACACACTATATAATGACATAAATTTGCCCGACATAGACCTGATATCCAATGAATAGGCCACAAAAATTCACATTTTCTGTAGAATTATACACTCTTATCTTCAAATAATTGGGTGTCTTATATTCAGACATGATTAGAAAAAAGTATGCAATAAACAGATAAACGAATCAAGTATGAAATATAATCACCTAATGTACGTTGCACACAGAATACCAAGATAAGGAGATATATACCATACGCCACGGATGACTTAAACAGCGCCATGTTGCCTTCACAAAAAGAGAACACTAAACGTCCATAACTCCACTTTAATTATGAATAATAATTTACAGACGATTTGCTACCATGGCAAAATGATATCTCAGACTTTGCCCCCGCTGATATATGACGTATAGCGATCGGGCAAATGTTAGTCAGCAAAAAGTCTACAGCGTAATGTAAAGGTTAATAAATCTATATTTGCGGAAAGGTGTTTGAACAGTTTTGTTGGGGACACTTGAGATAAGGGGTCAGAAAAAATGAGGGACAGCTTGTAATATTCAGCCCTCATAAGCCAGACTGACAGAGTCAAAGAATAAAGAGCGCAATATTGAAGTCCTTGTGATTGATTTGTTCGTATGACGATATATAAAAGTTATGTGAGAGACATTACATTTACAAATGACATTGTAACATTATTTTACATTTTGACTTTACTTTCACATATGTTTACAATTATATTCCCTCTGTCATCTCGTTTTTCTCGTTAATTATGTCATTTTTTAAAATTAAATCTTCAGTGATTTTCTCTTTTGTTTTGATTATATATCTAATTGAGTTTATTTATTTGATTTGGGGGGAAAAAAGAGAAAGTAAAATGGTCTTAAAATTTTGTTAACCTCTACAGCTAAAAATGCTATTTTCTATGTTCTGCTTTGTTTTTGTTTGATTTCGTTTTGTTTATAGATTTTATTTGTTTATTTGTTTATAAACTTTGTTATCCACTTTATGCTGATTTATGATTATGTTCATGTTTATATTTATGTAAGAAGAACAAAATATTGATATATATCAATGACGTTCAATAAATACAATTAAATTCAATGCATTCGAGAAAATATACGGAAGCAAAAAAAGCAAAAACTAAAACTAAAACAAAGCAGAAAGTGAACAGCACTACACAACACAACACAGAACAACATAAAAAGAAAACGATACAAAACAACACAATATAACGCAACCAAAAGGCATAAAACAAAATACCACAACATAATGACATAACACACCACAAACCAAAAAACAAAAGCAAAAAGCAAAAACAAAAATAACACATGAAAAATCTCAATATTGCTGATTATAATGGCATTTGTGGGTAGTATGAGATACATGTACTTCATTATGTACATAATAAGACCCCTCTAATTGGATGACTCTGATATTGAGTTTTATCAAAATTTTAATGTAAGATGTGGTATACTGCAAACTCCAGATGTGGTATACTGCAAACTCTCCCTTCTCTCTCCCTTCTCTTTTCTTTCTCCTTTTCTCTTTCTTTCCCTTCTCTCTGCGCTTCTCTTCCTCTCTCCCTTTCTCTTTTCATTCTCCTTCTCTTAAAATCCATTTTAGGCTTGCTGATATAAAAAGAGAGCAAATGACCAACCGTTCTTCATTATGATCGCATATTTGTCGCACCTTTGGGAGTACAGCTCTTTGTGAGTATACTCAGTCTTATTTGAACTCGTGTCCTTTCAAAAAAATTAGATTATGTTTGCTGTAAAAACATTTGTTTTCTTCTCTCTCTCTCTCTCTCTCTCTCTCTCTCTCTCTCTCTCTTTCTTTCTAAGGCAGTTTTAATAGAATGAGTACCAAAAATAATTGGATGACTCTGAAAGTGAGTTTTATCAAAATTTTAATGTAAGATGTATGAACATAATTGAACTTAATCCAATACTAAATGCATGTAATGCTGTATTCTTTGGGTAAAATGACAAATGTCCCATGCGATTTTCAGATATAGGTGTTCATAACTGACGTGGTATACTGCAAACAAATAAAACAAAATAATCGAAACCCCAATCATTTTAACTGAAGTGTAAATGAATGGCAACATGGGGACAAAAAGAAAGGGGGAGAGGCAAGAACAAGAGCCCCGAATCATTCTCTCTCCCCTCCCTTTCTCATCATTTATTTCCCCTCTACCTGATTTTGTCTACAGCTCTACCAGTCTATCCAATCCCCTTCATTAAATCTCTTTTATTAACTGCATTCCCTGTCCCCCTCTCCCCTCTCTTTCTCTCTCCCCTCTCCCCTCTCTCTCTTTCTCTCTCCCTTCTCTTTTCTTTCTCCTTCTCTTTCCCTCCTCTTTCCACTCTCTCTCCACTTTCCCTCCCTTCTCCCTCCTTTCACTCTTTTCTCTATCTCTCTTTCTCTTTCTCTCTCTCTCTCTTTCTCTCCCTTTCCTCTCTCTCCTTCTCTTTCCCTCCTCTTTCTTCTCTCTCCTTCTCTCTCCCTTCTCTTTTCTTTCTCCCTTTCTCTTTTCATTCTCCTTCTCTTTCCCTGCTCTTTCCTCTCTCTCTCCTTCTCTTTCCCTCCTCTTGCCTCTCTTTCTCTCCCTTCTCTCTCCTTTCTCTTTCTCTCCCTTCTCTTTCTCTCCCCTTTTCTTTTCTCCCTCTCCTGCTCATCGAATGAAGACTTCATTGTAAGGTATAAACTGCATTTATTTTCACTATGAATTGTCTACAATACAAAAATATATAAAAGAGATGAAATAATTATTTACATAGTAAATATGACCTCTCGAATCCTCTCATATTTAGCTGCATGCAACAGCTCTGCTGTATTTCAAATATAGCTCAGTCCATTGAATTCTTTAGAAATTCATAATTTCCATAAATAATGATAAATTTGAGCATTATGAGCAATATGAAATAACTAAGAAGTAATCAAATAATGCATTATAGGCTTTAGAAATCTTACATGAAATGATGAAAATGATAACAGATAAATCATAATGATATCAGATTTTTTAACCCTGTTAAAATACAGGCTACCCACGAAAAGAATAAGAACCGCTAATTTAAAGAAATCGTTCACTAATCATCCAAACAGTTGGATTCGTTCGAAAAGTAAGTGACTGAGTTGGAAGAACAAAGACATACAGTAAGACATGTGACGTGAAGACTAAAGGCATAAAGGCATAAAGGCATACCAAGCTAAAGTTAATTATAGAATGATACATGCTGTCAATCGTGTTTTGAATCTTCAGCAGTGATGCCATATGTTAAAATCCATTTTAGGCTTGCTGATATAAAAAGAGAGCAAATCAATGACCAACAGCTCTTCATTATGATCGCATATTTGTCGCACCTTTGGGTGTACAGCCCTTTGTGAGTATACTCATAGTCTTATTTGAACTCGTGTCCTTTAAAAAAATTATATTATGTTTACTGTAAACACATTTGTTTTCTTTTTTCCCTCTCTCTCTTTCTTTCTTTCTAAGGCAGTTTTAATAGAATGAGTACCAAAAATGCTGATGCGAACATCTACAGTTAGAGATTTGTGCTACATTTGGCTACGCATAGTTAGACCACTCATTAAAACCATGGTTTAACTTAGTACACATTTGTGAATACTAGCCATAGTGATTTCTGATATGTGATATGCAAGAAATGCATATCATTATAATGGGCAAGGTAAGCACCTATCCATTCTACTTCGGCATTTTTATTCTTTAAGATTCATGCAATGTGGAATGTCTGAAAGCTTGAAAGTCAATTGAATACAGCCTCCAGACTGAAATGACGATAATGGAACATCCATCCGTCTCTATTGACATCGTCATCGTCGTCGTCGCCATCATCATAAACTATCGGCAAGGTTGTCGTACTTGTCGCCTTTCTTGTCAACCAGGGTAAACTGCATAATAACAGCATCGTGGCCCCCTGCTGTGATTACGTAATGATCGTTGCAGAGGAAATGGATTGCTGTCACGTGTGAGCTGTGATGCTTGATATCCGTAGAACGAGCCTGGAAAGAATGAGATTTTTTTGAAGGAATGAAAGAGAGCTATTTTCATTCATGGTATCATACATATTACCATTTCAAAACCTAAAGGAAACAGTTTCATTTAGTTATATACAGCTATTAAGATGCCTGATTTTCATCTAAAAAAAAACATTAAGTTATTTTTTTTCATGTTGGTGATTAAAACATACACGACTGAAACGGTTAAAGTCAGCGAGGCCTTAAGGGGGGAGTGAGAGAGATATGACATATTATACAGAAAGAGAAAGAGGGGAAGAGGGAAAGAGAGAGAGTGAAATAATGGGAATGGGAAGAGGAATAGGAAGAGAGAAAAGAGAGAGAAAAAAGAATGGAAAGGAGAAGAATGAGAAAGAGAGAAGGAAATCGGATTGAGGAAGACAGAGAGAGAGAGAGTGTGTGAGTGATCGACAGTGACCATGTTGACTCTATATTGTTAAATTAATGTTTGAGCAGAATTTATATTTGATCTTTCTTGCAATTATAATTATAAAGTCCTTGAGTATAGTCTAAAAAGAACGACTGATTACTCTTCACTAAGAGACAGATCTGTGGTAGATAGCTATAAAAATCACACAAAACTGTTTGCCTAGGCACTGAAGCTGAATGTGAAATAAATTAACTTCAAGTATCGTCCCATTATCTCAATCAAGATTGAAAAAGAAGAATATCAAGTACAATGTCACTGAACAAATAAAACGGATGAAGCGATACCAGAGTAATTCCAACTAATGTACAAGTCAAAGATTGGCAATTGACGATCTGCGTAATGATCATGCCCTGACAATTTTGTTGAAAAAAGAAAAGAGTTGTTGTCAAAGTAGATCAAGAAGTTGGGGTATACCCGGTGCCTCCTAACCATAGCCAATGACTTGCAGCAATGTACATTGTGTATACTATGGTGTCTATACTGCCTTTAAGTGGAGAGTAAATTCAAGGGGGAGGGGTGGGTAATACCAAGTGCCGTCTATTTACGACCTATTCCTTATTATATATTACCCTATAGGAAGTACATGGGTATCTATACGCCGAGACTGTGCCCGATGTTATTCCCTGCTACTAGTATATTATGCCTGGTGGACCGGGCTACTGCATCCACGTCTGTGCCCTTGTCTTGCGGTGGCCAGATACCTTGGAAAATATTTAAGGATTGGTCAAGCAACATGTCTGAGAATTACCACCTTAATGTCATTCTAAACGTTTGATTATATCGTAGAAGTGAACATTTTATTTAATGTTGAGAATAGTCAAAATTATGACAATTTGGTTTAATTATTGCTGAATATCACAAATAATAAAAATCAGTGGCTACAGATGTCAGTATTATTTGGATGATACTGTCACATTGTTTCAGAACATTAGATTTTCTGTCACGTATGATATTTTTTCAGTGTCATATTAATTTAGCATACTGGTAATTCATTCTTTGTATACCAATCAGTACTGGAGAGACGGGTCATATTTTCATTTGATAAGATAGCAAGCCAAAACTGTCTCTATTTCCTAATTATCACTCAAAATTGATAGATCCAAATGACATGAATCTGCAAGTACATTGTACTACAATTAAAGTGATATTTCTTTTCGGCCATGGCCTTTTTTATACCATGGACTGTCATTATAGAAGAAATGAATTCATTGATTGCGATATGAATAATACTAAAAATAATACGTAGAATTTCTGTAGGGTCATTTTCCATTTTGAAATGCTCAAATCGCTTTTCATAGAGAGAGTAACATTCAAAATCATGCTCTGATTTAGCTTTTTGTTATACCAGAAGTTTATACCGAACATTGTTCCATTCTCTGAATTCCTATCCATGACGTAACTATGACAACAGTTTCATGATATTAAAATTATAAACAATCTTCTTCTTACCTAATACCGAGTATCCAAGTATACAGCTATGTGTATCCCATTCTACATCACGAGTAGTACTAGCCTTCACACGTTGGAGATTATCAATGTCCCCTGTATAGAAAATGAGTGTGAGGAGAAGTAAAGGAATTTTGAACTACTGGAAAAATCAATCAAATGGAGCCGGGCCTCTAACTAGAATTATACGGAAGATGCAGACATTACATGAGGTAGGCATTTTTGAGAGCGAGAGCACAGGTAGGCTGTGAGAAAGGAATTTCCCCTCTTAGGTAGGAGAAATTGGGGGGCATATTTCTATCTGTAAATACAGTTTTATTTGCATTTGAGGTACAATTTCGAAGACAAAAGTTTTGCTGATAACTGGGGGTCGGCGCTCCGGTCCCATAGTATTACTCCACTTTATTTAATTTATTTCATTTTATTTTACTCTATTCTACTTTATTCTATTTTTTTCTGGTCGAGTGGAGTTCTAGTCGCAAAGAGGTAAAGCCACGAAAGTTTTTAAGCTGTACAATTAGTACAGAAGATCTGAAATTCGTTATTACTTACAGAATAGAAGATCATAATTGCCCGACACACTTTGTAGATAGGCGCCATCTTCCGACCAGTCGAGATGAGTGATAAAACTTCCATGTCCCTGCGTCAAAGACAAACAAAAGTATAATGTTCAACTTCTTGAAACGATAATTAGCACAATGAATACTAGTAGTCTCTATCTCTAGAATATAGAGAATAGTTAGATGCAATAGGAAATGGGATTGTCCTTTTGTGGTTGAAATCCCCACGAAATGATTGTAGGACACACCGCTTGGCAAAAATTGCTTCGTGTCAATTTCATTCACTACCGAACTTCAACCCGGAAGCATTTCCAAATCCTAATCCTAACCTAAAACCCTACCGCAGTCTTGACCCTAACCATGTATCTTTAAAGAAATAAATCCCGGAGCAGTTACTGCCGGAACATGTGTCGGATCATATCCCAAATACGTTGCCTGGGGAAAATCAGGTTCCTTTTTCATTATTTTCATATCAAGTTAGATAGTTGTTTTTCCTAACCTTCGTTTATTTTTAATGTTTCAGTCTACAAAA
>CM057166.1:1767573-1820073 GCA_029962745.1 Echinometra lucunter | reverse complement strand
TCTTTAATTCATACACAAGGCGCTTAATTACATATTTGATATGATTACCAGCAACAACAAAAAATCGATAAACGGATATACAAAAACATCTCCGTTCTGATATATATGTTGCAGATAGATAAATTATTGATGGAGACCACATAGAATTAGGAAAAAAAAATAGTATTCCCTTCTTCCTTTCTACCAATAATTGCAAATGAACAACAAAGGTGCAAAATCAAAAAATCAAAAATCGAACGAAATCAATATCTCACAGGAAAGGGAGAAATTTTTGTGCTAGAAAATTCTTTTGTTATTTACTTACACAATGGCATGCCGCGACATCTGGGGGCTTTGAGGGGTGAATATCCATCACATTAGTATATTTCATAAAATACTTGAAATACTTGATATTTACTCGAATAAATATCAAAATAAAAAGAGAAATATCATTACCACAAAAGACCGTGGTGTTTTATGAAGCTGCTCATAACAATTTAAGGCATATTTCACTATATTTCTAAGCGTCTGAAACATTGAAATAAGGATTTAAGTGCGCTTTTCAAAATTACACCTATAGAGCGTGCATGGAAGAGGATAATGAAATAATTGAAATGGACTTCTCTGTTGATTATCTCTTGTTCAAATGATAGAACTTGTTTTATTGTGAGTGTCCATTAAGTTGATTGCCACTCATCTCCGAAATGAGGAATTATTCATTGCCTGTATGGTTTCTGAAACATCCTGAAACATCCTGTAAAGCTAATCAACAAGTCTCCAGGGAGGACAGGATTTGAGAAATAGACACAGAAGGACAGACAGGTAATGCATCAGCAGTGGCGGCACCAAGGGGGGCATGGGGGGCATTTGCCCCCCACTCAGAAGCTTTGCTCCCCAGTTGCCCCCCCCCCCAGAAATTTTGAGGACTGAAAAGAAAAATTATACAGTAATTTGTAAATAAGCAGATGTTGTCATAAGCATCATATTCAAGCTGTGAAGTGCTCTAAAATACCATTTTCCGCTCTTCAAAACTTCAAGTGAAAACAAAAAAAGTGGTTATTTTTGGCTCGCTCGCTTGGCTCGCTCGTCATATTTTAAAATTTCTTTTCTAAAATGCGATTAAAAACAAGAAAAGTAGCCATTTTGGGCTCGCTCGCTTTGCTCGTCATATTTCTGAATATTTATTCGAAAACTCGCACTTCACGCTCGATTTTTCCATACACACAACCAAAAAAAATTGACTGCCCCCTGCCCCCCCAACATTTTCTTTTGCCCTCCATTTGCCCCCCCCCCCCCCCACTTTAACAATCCTGGTGCCGCCACTGTGCATCAGATTGATTGATATTTAGATATACAGAGAGGGGAGAGAGATGGAGAGAGACGGAGAGAGACAGAAAGAGACAGAAAGAGACATAGAGAGAGAGAGAGAGAGAAAGAGAGATTACTGAGCATGATTAACTACATGGAGACTGGAATGAATTCCTACCGTGGAGTCTGGAAGTTGCCCTGCTTGCTGCCCTGTAGCTACGTACGTACCACTGGGATGAACCGCAATACTGTAATTAAAATCATATCAACAGGAGTCACATCGAATAAGGAGTAAAAACTTAGTGTTAAACGAGAAGCATGAAAAGCATAATTTACCAAAAACAGAGTGCATCGTAAATATGATATTTATTATACAAGAGAATGCTTTTTCATTGCTATCTGGAAAAGAATTTAGGGAGTATGTCATTATAATATATAAATTTGTATTTACCATGCTTATAGTCGCTTTAATAACTTTTTTGTAAGTGCACCGTAATAGAGCCTCTAATGATGCTCTAACAAAGAGATACCTATCTATGTTTTGTTTTTGTTTTTCTTATCATCATTATTTTGGTATACCTTGTCATTGTACATTGTTTTTTATTATGTGTGTATGGACCCCTACAAAAAACAGCATATGCTGATAGGGTGTTCCGTCCCACAAGTGGTAAATAAATAAATTAAATTAAATTAAATGTTTGAAAACACGCGCCCTATTAAAGTAAAAAATATCCATGTCATGAATTAAAGAACTGCAGCACCACTTTTGGGGGTCATCTGGGTGACCAGAAAATGTCTCTATCCACCTATCCCTTCAAATAAGATATATAAACAAAATTTCTCAACATAAATGCGACATGACAAGTTCTCACCTTTGGATGTCTTCATTATGACCTAGATAATGCCTTTGTTCACCTAGATCCCTGTCGTACAAGATGGCGACTGCTCCTACAGTATAGAGTAGCTCACCTGACGGGAGAACGAAGAGATTATTACGCATGTCGAATCCTCGATAGCCATAGCTGTAGCAGTAATGTCAGTCAAGGAATAAATCCCGTAGAACATATTTTGAAGCTATTTACATTTCCTTCTCTTCTTTTTCATCTGAATGTAATGGGGAGTTTTTTTGTCTTTCAATCATTTTATTTGTATGAGTTTATATGTGTCAGTGCGCCTGTATTTGCATGCACTGCACCCACTTGATCACTGAATTTCACCGAGAGTGTTATGGTGATGTTGCCAAATCTCTTTCCACATGAGGCCGCCATCCTTTTCCAGCCTATCAGCAATCGCAATGGCGGACTCCTGCGTTCTATGATTTATCTCCTTAGTTCAGTGCAAAAACATATACCGTACATATATTTTTTATTCTTGTTGGCGTGCTCTGTATTATGGAAATTGTATGATTATTATTGCACAGCATTTCGTATTTATGTAATACTTAGATGTAAAAAAATTAAAATAAAAACAATCAAACAATATTGTAGTTATTGTGTCAGCAATTTTTCTGCTAACTTGATGAATTTTCTGATAAATCATACATTGAAATATAATACCAAAATTATCTATTCGGTGAAGCCTTGTCACCTAAATTATAAAGAGGGGAATTTAAATGTAAATCAACGAGATTGTCAGGCTAGGAATAATATCTTCTTTTAACAGTTAAGTCTTTGACATATCTCGATCCAAATTTTATTCAGCAACCGGAAGATTCAAAATGAAACAAACATAATGCTTTTTTATTGAGACACTTTAAGTTTTCTGTTCTTTTATAAGGAAAAACCGAAAGCGGAAAATAACTGACAACTTTTCATTGAAAAACTTGAGAGTGATTCGATAAGTTTCATAGGAAAGCACAAACGATGGAGAATGACAGTACATAGGCTCTTGTCATGCTTGTGTCGCCAGCTAATCTCAGACTTCGGTTGTGCTTGGATCTAAAAGGATACACCCACTCGAGCTTGAGTTTCTTATTAGGCGGTGAGTCAGGTTGTTTCTTAGGTTCCTCTGATGGTGGTAGGAACTCCCTGAGCTGATCGTGTACCTCCACGCTCACTGGACCGGGTAGGAACTTCTTGGGATGCTGCTGTAATTGCTTGGGTTTCTTCTCTTTTCGTCTAGCTCCTGGAGGTTTGGTGTTTTTGGTGGATCCCTGGTGGTCGTCCTCGACTTGATCATCAGACAGAATCTGATCTGGCGAGTTCTGGATCTAGAGGGCACAAGCAAATTAAGAGAAAATGATAACCCTCCCAACACTATGTCCAGAATGCATATGCATAATTACAAAAGAATTTCACAGAATTACGTCAAACATCTATTTTTCCCGAGTTTATATTCCCCTTAACTACTACGTTTTGTTGCTTTTTTCCATTCATTCTACTCTTTATATGGATTTTCACCTAGAGCTGCTAAACCCTATTAGATTTCAACGAAAAACTGCTTCTCTGAGCTAATACCGCGAACGGCGCGAAGAAAGTATCTCTAATAGACCATTATTTATTAATTGAATTGAACTGAGAAATAAGGATCCAAATAAAAGCTATTAAAAGTACCTTTGAAATAGTTTTTCCTCATTCGGAAATTACATTTATCCTACCCAGTGTCATAACTACTTTCGAATATAAACCATCTATTCAACTCTCTTTAACCTTGGGATTTTTTCAGCCAGAGTCATCTCTTTATTCAATGTTCCAAACAGCTCTAATATCATACCTGGACCCTTTTCTCCAGGAGTCTCTGTTTACTCTCACGGAGATTGTATGGCATTCGGCCTTCTATGACTCGAACTCCTCGAGCAGGCATCCCCGTCTCCTCCTGCTCAAAGTCCATCTGTTCCAAACTCTCGTCGGTGGTGGCGCTGTCCTGGCTGTTGCTGAGGAATGCTTTCCGGGGTTTCATCGGCGGGAGGGGAGGTTCCTTGGATCGGACGGGTATGAGGGATCTTGCCGGGTAAGCTTGTAGATTAAAGCAAGAGAAGAAAATGTAGGTATACACAACTAACATCGAACGTACTCACACTGGTATCCGGACAGGCCATTGGTAAGGTTAACATGACCATTGATTTGAGCTCTTTCATTATTTTGATAGTTGTAATGTCTGTAATACTCGGAATTTTGTAAAATGTGACATAAAGCAAATTGAATATCATACAAGGCAATTCTTAGGCTTACCAGGTTGGACGGTCTCTTCCTCTTTCTTCCATCTTTTATCTTTAAACCGTTTCCATTCCTGGTACATCATCGCGTAACGTCCAACCTTTGCAATCGCTGGATGTCGTTCTGGAGGCTTTGGATCGTCATCTATGATGTCATCCATGACTATTCTATCCCCAGAAGCACCGTGGTCATCAGCTTCATTCCGCTGTCGACCGAGGTTCGATGTCCGTCTCAAGGGTTCATACCCGCATGCAATGAACATGCTCTGGTCCTTGAAGTCTCGAAAGAGTTGGGTGAAGCTGAGAATCTGCAGGAGAACAATTAAGGTTCACTCTACATTTCTTAGATTAGAAATTAATCTGAAATGATTGTGATTACGGACGAATCTAACATTAGACTAAAAACTCAGTCTATTGACATTAAGATTTATAATCTAATTTCGCAATCTTCCCTAATCACAAACTTTTGGGGGGTCTTATCTAAGGAATTTGACGAAAAGTGACAGGTTAGTGCAGAAAAGTGAGCTGAAGCATTTCATGTTGATTACAATGATTTCTTCTATTTCTGAAAGTGTGACCAAGGTCTCTAGGTCGTACAAGACCTTATTCACTGTGCTTGCATTCATATTACGAAAAAAGGATAAACGTTTAATGAGAATAATTTTTATTTTTAAATAAATTTGTACACGGGGGAACAACAAAGCTTTACCATTTCCATAATTTCTACATGTCTTGAGAAAAAAATATTTAAGAAAAGATCATACCTCTTCTTCCGTTCTCCAAGTGAAGAGTTTCCTGACAGGTGGGTTGTGCATTACAATTGCTTGGCTCATGTCCTTGAGGACGTCATCAAAGGTCTGAGATGTCTTTGGATTGATCAAGATCTTGGCTCTGCTGGCTCGGTGAGTATTACTAACAATCTGTACCACTCTAGGTTTGGCCCACTGCGCTACCTGAGGATCAATGGATGGGTTCTTTGCCATTGCGTTTATCGAATTTCGCCGAGCGAACTTGCCGAAACTGCTGGTTGGGAATTCCTCTATCAAGACATTATTCGTAGGGTCCGATTCGTTTTTCACCAGGTTCACGTCTGACCCTCGAAAGCCTTTACTCGGCTTTTCTGTCGACCAGTAGCTGTTGGTGTGATCGGCCCTGCCGTAAGGTGTCCTGTCGTTGAACTTTCCACTGGAACAGACATAAGCACGTCCGTCGACGAAATCCTCAATGGCCTGGACCTCAAGACCACTGAGGGAGTAGATCTTGCGGACTCCATACGGAAGAGGCACTTTACCAGTGAGGAAGTGCTTGAGGACGTCCATGGTTGCATAGTTTCTGATGCTGACTGGAAGAGCGATGCCTTTGAAGTGTTTGTCGCCATTGCGATAGAAGGTCACAACCTTTGTTTTGAATTTGCCTTGCTTGGGTTTGTCCTTGGGAGTGGGTGGTAGGTTACGACGCGCCTGGGGTGGGGTGAACTTGAACATGGCGTCTCCCCGTGCCTCGTAGTCGTCCTCGTCGTCCTGTCTCGGAGGTTGACGAGTCGAGGGAGGCTGCTGGTGAATGACGTCTGTTTCTTCTTCCTCCTCCCAGTCGTCCTGATATTCGATGTCGTCGCTTTCTGGAGTGGCCTGTAAACATGGTAAACAAGAAAATTGTGATTTTAAAGTATTTCTGTAATAGAGTCACTGCCATTTTGTTAATGATTAATAAACTAAGCGATAATAATGATGATATTGATCATGATAACAATGATGATGATGATAATAATAATGATGATGATTATGATAGTAATAATAAAGATTATCACAATAAAGTGACGGTAATTATTAATGATATTAAAAACAAAATGATACTACTACTGCTGCTGCTGCTACTACTACTACTACTGCTGCTACTGCTACTAAATCATTATTATCATTATTAACATTATAATTATACTGACAATAATAATAATTGCGAAAACAACAAGAATTGTACTAAAAGTGATAATTATGATGGTGATGATGATGTCGATGAAGATAATGATGATAATGATGGTGATGATGATGTCGATGAAGATGATGATGATAATGATGGTGATGATGATGAGGAGGATGTGATGATGATGACTGTCAGTCTGTCACGTCACATTATTGTAATGCGGTTCAATCATTGTTTGCAGTAACAATACCCAGCCTTTCGCGTAAATCCCCCTCATATGATGCCAGTGAAATATTATTTCTATTAGTGATATACGCCTCCGAAATCATAGATACATTAGATGACATATCCATGCCTAAATCATGAGAATAGAGTGAGCACATGATAACCATTGTCGCATTAATCATCGGATGGAGAATCTATACCTTCAGTGACAGTGTCCTTGGGGAAATTTAAAAAGGCAGTCAGCCATAGCAAGCCATCAAGAAAAAATCAATGATGTTTTGTCAAGGGTAGTGTACATGGTTGCCTAGCTGTTAAGCTTAGAAGAACATAGGCTACATATCTAAATGTATTTAAGAACAATTATATGCTCTAGCTCCCCCTTGATTTGTTTTCTAACAAACGGTGAAATTCCCAAGTCCAACCCTGGACGAAGTATTGACCTAACCCTAACCCTAAAGACCCTTGCCTTTAATCCCAAACTCAATCTGCAACCCCAATCCTGTAAAACCATGACTCTTAATCTTTTACAAAAGCCTAATGTCACCGAAGTGAATGTCTGGCTAATCTTATACAGGAAGACGTATCTCGTTAGGAAATGAAATTATCATTAGAAATATAATTATATTATAGACTTACTAACCCGTAAACTTTGTAAGTGTCAATATAATTATTTGTTTATGTGTAATAACCATCCGCTGGAAGGGGTCAATAAAACCCGCGGTTTGGGGAAGGGGTTATGATTTTATTTTGAATCACAAGTTCCATTCAGCCGAGGACAATGCAGGGTTTGACGATTCGAGCATTGTTATACGTCATCTATTTCAAAGTTTATCCGAAGTTGATAGCGCTTTATAGAAACTTTTTAGAAAATTATAGTTTTGCATGCATGATCTATACAAATAGACGATTGTTCAAAACGGGACTCAGTTCTTATGAAAATGCCAAATAACTGAGAGGAACTAGACGGATTTAATGGATAGTTTCATTCAAAATAAACATTACTAAATCGAGTCAATATAATTTAACCAAAGTGAAATATTCATCATGTACAATCCTGTGCTTACACATTTTGTCATGTTTAAAACGTTAAGGAAGTCCCGTTTGGTAGATTAAGCCCCCTTTTACAATTTTTATCGAAACATGAACGCCTCTGTTCTCAGACCTACACATGTAGATACATATTCTAATTCACAGTATAACTGGTAGCTTGTATCTTACCAACAGAAAATTGTATGTACCTGTTAAGTTACTCCATAACGCAAACGTATTCCAAACATGTTGTCCAATGAGCTGTTGTCAAGTGCATTTGCGACCAAGCTTATTCCTCATAGAATCATTATTGCAAATATTTGATGTTTAATGTCACTTATCTAGCACACACCCGCATTGCAGTCGTGCAGTATTTCAACTACATCAGTACATATGCACTCACTATCAAACAATTACGATATCTGTAATCTCAAAATGACCTCATCTCTTGAGCGTCTCGCTATCGATCGAAGTCTTCTTGCTTGTGCGAGGGAATTTGTAAAGCTTAATAAAGATAAGAGCGACTGCTATCGACCCAGTTTTGTCTCGATATTGATTATATATGAGTGATCGAAGAGTAATACTCAAGAAGTCGTCTGTTATCGAGGTTTTGATTGTTAGACTGTGAAAAACATGGATGTTTGCGGCTTTTCGCGCGATTACAACAGGGCAAATAGTAGATAAGGATTTTTCACATCGACTAACAATGAGTATGATGATTATGAGTTACACTTGTAAAAATCATTATAAAAGATATCTTTATCCCTGTTTGTAATTCGGTTTAAAATATGGTTGGCAGACGACATTTCCTTCTTCTTCTCCTCTCTTCTCTCCACCCTTCATTCACCAGTACTCCGCCCTGACTCCGCCCCTGTTTGAATTGACCTTATTCCTCTTACACCGTTTTCTCTCCTTTATTCTCGACCGATTCGACCTCCCCTCCCCTCCACTCCACTCCCCTCCCCACCCCATCTCTCTCTCTCTCTCCGCTCAGAGTCTCCGTTTGTCTTTATTATTCTCTCTCTCTCTCTCTCTCTCTCTCTCTCTCTCTCTCTCTCTCTATATATATATATATATATATATATATCTTTCTCTATTCTCTATTGTCTATTGTCTTTCTTTTTCTAGCTCTACACAGTCATCTTCGATACTCTGCACTTTTATTTGCTCCTTTTTCAGTTATGTTTGTCTTTCCCCTTCTCGCTACCGAAATCTCTTGACAAATCAATAAAGCGTCAGATTTTCCTCCAATCTGCTCATTATCGATCAAGCATCGAGCATGGTGTTGCTTAGCAACGGAAATTACAACACGTCCTTCAAATATCTATCACAATACACTAGTCCTTTCTCTCTTGTGCCATGCATTCATTTAGTCACGTCCATTTCGCCTGTGATATAACTGTTATGAAATCTAGGATTGTCATATATATCCAACATATATTTATGTTCTAATTTTTCAAGGCTGTTCAACGTAAGACTGATAGATATGAACGTCGAAAGTTAATTGTTTCGATTTTAGCTTTACATTTTCTTTTTCTTTATTTAGAGATTATAATAGTACATTCTTGTACAGCGCTCATGTCTGGCACATTGCCACTTCTGGTGCTCCATTACCCTTACTCTGGCTTTAGCATGGATGCCATTACGGCGCTCAAGCATTTCAAGGAATTGATTCTTGCCAGGTACCCATTTACCTCACCTGCGTGTATTAAGCTAGATAAGTGGAGAGGGGAGGGGTACTTAGATTTCGTACTTAGAATTTTAAAGGAATGATAGGTTTTTTTGTTTAGTTTTTGTACTTCACATTCATCGATGTATTACCAATCTATCAAGAATGTTTACATTGTATCCCGTCATTAATTCTTGTTGTATTAACCAATGGAAGAAGAGCTTCCTAAATGAACAGTAAGAATGGTATTAAAATGTAATATACTTGAGATACGCACACAGTAATAGCCTAATTCTTTCTCTTGGAGGGTTTATCTTAGGTTTGCATACCATTATCAAATTTGAGTTAGAAAGCGAAAAAAGAATACAGTAGAAAACAATATTATCTCCCAAAAGCATCCTTTCAACTAATTAAATCGACATCCTCTCTGTTGATTGTTGTCGATATGATAACCGTAACATGTTTCATACACGAGTATGATAGTTAGTGCAATTAAGTTGATTACATATCGTCGCCGTTTTCACGAAGTGTCCCCAGAGCGATTTCGCGGCCATAAACAAGTTTTGAGATAAACGCTTTTAAAGTTTCACTTTCGTTCATTCGCTATTTTCAAGACGGTAAAGTCTGTCATTGTATTTCTTTTTGTGATATCCTGACAGTACACTTCCTAAATAATGATATGATATGTATGTTATGGGAAAATAATGCTTATTTATTCAATAATTAGGTCTCGATCATAGAGGACATTCAAAGGACGGTTCGTGAAAACGAAAAAATTGACATCCACGCTGAGGATCGTTTTTACGTAATGGCCCCGCAGCGTACGCTGCCCGTTTCCACTGTTGGTTATGTGAAATTTCGTTTTCACGAACCGTCTCGGGTGACGCGCGTGCTGTGCGCGTCGTCCTTTCCGTACGTGCTTATCATATCCTTTAGTGGTAAAGAGTGCAGCGCGCACGATTCCAAATGTGGTGTGATTCAAGTCAGGGTTTGATTCTCCTTGCCCAGAGTTCATACACAATTTCTTACGAATATTTTAATGCAGATAATTATAAAAACGCGAAAAGCTAATCCACTTCATTCAAAGAGCACATCGTTATAGTAGTAGCCTATAACTATTCATTTGACATAGACTCTTCACCAGATTTAACTCTATGTCATTGATTTTTGAAGACATTTCTGTATTTCCCCGTCGATAGAAATTTAACACTCTATCACCATTTCTTGTCACCCCATCATTGCCCATGGGCTTGCGTGGTGGGCAAAAGTCCCCCCCCCCTACACACACACACACAAATCACGCAATTTAAATAGGCTCACCATTGCTTTGTGCCACTATTTGCAATCCACCCCCTCCCCCTCCCCCTCTGCATTTTTTAGCTGGTTCACCCCTGGCAACTCCAATCAAAATCTTTTTCTTTCAAACTCTATTCAAAATCTATTTTCTCATCCCCGGCATTGAACATTGTTTAGCCGGCCCGTTAGCTGGTTAACCCCTGGCAACTCTAATCAAAATCTATTTCCTTCATTATCCATCTTCTGAAACTTCACATCTTTCTCTTCTATTTCCCCTTTCTTTTCCTAATTTCTTACTCTAATATATCCCCCCCCCCCCATCACTCATTTCTCGCCTTCCATTGTAATATCCATAATTCTTTCACCATCTCCTCATAAAATTTACTTCATCTTCTGACTTTGGAATTAACCCTTCTCCTGTTGCCATTTCCCATACCTTTTCCTCAATTTCTCGCTATTTTCTCCCTCTCCACCCCCGTCTCTATCTCTCACTCATTACTCCCTCAATATCTTTTAAGCATTTATTTAAAAAAAATTGTAAACACAAAAATGATAAACACTTCCAGAATTTTTTGAAAATTTTAAAATGGAAATCTCTATTTAATGCTGTATTCCTTTGCATTACCTCTACTGTAATGTTCGTTTCAGATTTAATAAGGATATTCAACAGATATCAAACAACCAACAAACAACCAACCAAAAACAAGACAGGTTTCTTCTTCATTCACAAAGAAGAACGTATCATTTACTTCAATCATTATTGTCGCAGTGGAAGATACATAGTCAAACATTGTGTATGCAAATCATTTTTTTTTGGGGGGGGGGGTTAAAGATCATTTACAATAATATGTGGGTTCTGATGATGGCAATAAACTTTTGTTTATTAAAATGAAATAAAAATGAATAAAGTACTGTCAATAGCTTACAATGAGCATAATTAAAGTCCCAGTATACAAGTTTCAGGGAAAAATTGTGATTGCATAAGTTTAGGTCATATCTTTTTGTTTGGGGAATTTCTTTAATGAAATTCATTACCCATGTAATAGCAACAATTTTCATGGTATCTTTTTACAATTGAAAGCAAGCTCACATACATAATTGGGTTTCCTTTTCACTTTATATAGAGCCATTTGTACCGTGTACAGTTAACTTTGATAGTACAGACAAATCCTTGGCAGCACCTTTACTTGATAAAATTCATTCACTTAAAAAAATCACAGTATATACATATTAATATGAAAACAAACAAATTACTACTTTTAAATATGTCTTAACAAATTCAAATATCTAGTGAACACTAATATGAATTTATACAAATTAATCAAGTTTGACATCTGTTGCAGACAATCTGATTTCATAGACAAATTCATTCTATTGCACATTGATGATATAATTCAAAATGAAACATTTCTAGCAACAGTGAGTTGAATTGAACCAGTTCATTTTTAAGAATAACAAAAAAAAAAAAAACTAACATTATGTGTAGTCAAAGGCTGATATTGTAATTTTAAAAATATATATATTTAGAATATAATGCAAACAGCAAAATAATACACATGTACTGAATATAACAATGGTAAAATCAAACAACAATATTATACAATGTTTACAAATGTAACTAAAATACCACAGCCTCATCATAGGACCTTAAAATGAATTACCAGTAGAATTTTCAGGACAGTGTGTAGAGATGCACTAGTGAGTAGAAAAACCCCACCCAAACAAACAAACAAACAAACAAAAACTTGATAGCACAATTTTGTGTAATAATACAGAAAAGATACAAGTTTCAAGCAACTGATGACAGCTATATTTCAAGTATGAAGAAATTATTCTTTCATAATTGTGTGATCGCAATCCTCTCATAAAGATGAAATTACAGAAAATGCAGTGTGTGAGTCCTTGTGAGAACTGATACTGCTTTGAGATTGTGTTTAGTTAGAATAAGTCCTCGCCCTGTCCCCCAGGGGATGTGTCTCATTGAGGCCTGTACATCATCCGCGTAACTCACTTTCTGAAAAGTACCCTAAACGGGGATTAAGGTAGGGGTGATTCTGATACCCTAAACGAGAAAACCCATGAACGATCTCAGATTTTTAGACCTTTAACGGGGATTTTATATCTTGCCTTGTTTTTACATACCCTAAGCTGGGATATCTTCAACTAGACGTTTTCTGTTTTGCAAGTAAAAAAAAAAAAAAAAAACCTGCTTGTAAACACATTAAGAATATTCTCATTAAAAGAGAGGTAATTTATTTCTTTTCGTCACAAAATACACAGAATAAGAGCGATTGATTTGCCATATTTTCATTTCATCGTCAGGGTATATCAAATTTCCTAACCTTTTCGAGTTTTGGCACTAGTGAATTTTATACCCTTTTTTTCTTATTTTTGCTGTTTTTGATACCCTAAAGTGGATCCCCGGGTTCCCCGCCCGGCGCTGAAAAAGGACCCCTTTTCTACGTTTTTGTTTACGCGGATGATGTACAAGCCTCAATGAGACAAATCTCCCTGGGGCCCAGTCTCTAAAACCAAACTTAGCAAAGAGATTATACCTCTAACTCCTTGCAGAAAACACAATCTTTTGGGGTGCTTGTTCTCACTGGGCCGTGAGCATCTCTGGCAACTCTTGCAGGATACTACCAAGAGGAGTGCCAGCCTAGGACTGCCAAGGCATGTCATGGAGGGGGGGGGGGGGGGGGACCAAAGTAGGTAGAGATAGCACTGTCTATGATGACGAAGAGAGAGAGAGAGAGAGAGATGTATTTACAAAATGCATATTCTATTTACTAAATACTTAAAAGATACAAATTACAATGGAGTTTATGGATCATTTTAATGATCAATACATTTGTAGGGCTCCTGGATGAAATAAATCAATATAAATGGCTAAAAAGATAACACAACTGATATTTGTACATTATTGATGGATTGAATCTAAGACACATCTATTCAACAGGAGGAAGCTGGCCGGGCACTAGCCACTAGCTGAAAAGGGATTCATTGCTGAATGCAAGATTGGACAGTGTACCAACAGTCTACACCTGATATATGAAAGAAATCTGACAATAAATGAAACATCTTAAGCAACCTTTAAAAACCACATTTTCGAGAAGGAAACATATTTAATGTAACTGAGCAGAGTATGACTATGCATGTAGTCATATATTTTCTATTCCAGCCCCAAATCCATGCAAGCACACATAGTGAAAAAATAAAAAATAATGGATTGATTTGGATTCCGAATCTGATGTCTACTGTACAAAGGGATTGTTTGATATTCATCAGTAGTACATCTGCAGATTACACAACTATTACTTAATATCATTCTATAGATTGATTTCATCTCTGTGTTGTTTTTATTGTTCATATGTATTGATAAAACAGTGCAAACTCTTTGCTTAGAATCCTTTGCCACTTAAATCTTTTAAAAAGAAAAAAAAAACACCCAAACAACAAAGGCATCGGCGAGAGATTCTTACAGAATTAAGTGCCTAAGATACTTACTCTCTGAAAATGTAGAATGCAAGACACATCTATTTAGCAGGAGCAAACTGGACAGGGCCGACACTAACCAGCACCAGATGAAAAGTGATTTCAATGTTGAATGCAAGATTAGATGACACACCAACAGTCCACAGCTAAAATAGGAAAGATAGTTGACAGTGAATTCTTTGACCACTACATTTTAGAAAAAAGCTAGCACAACATTATATTAATGTACCTGACCATAGTATGAACATGCATTACAGTCAATTAATTTAGTCTAGTGCCAAATCCAAACAATTACACAAATGCAACAACAAATTATACCATGTAAATAAATTGCTTATCTTTACTCATATTAATGTTACTATGTGGTCTGCATTACATTTTAAGTGATACATTACACTATTTCAATGTGTTATTCCAAGTGTCTTTTTAGAAAAATAAATCCCCCATAAAACATTAACCTGATGGAGTTAAATGGCTGTAAAACTTACATCTTTACTCTCTTGACTGGCTGAATGCAACCTTCCAAATCAATATAGCAGGAGGAAGTCACTAATCTAACAGCCACCAGCTGAAAGATGATAGAGAGATAATACCATTTAGTTTCAAAACAAACTCTCAAAGAATGGCTGGATAGATTTATTCAATAAAAGCTCTCAATTTTGTGGTATTGGAAGCAATCCTAAGTTTCAATAATCTTGTTCAATCAACTCCATTTAAAGATAATATATATCAGCAGAAATGTATTATACCTACAATTATAATGGTTTGAAATAAATAGCAACTACTGAATACCCCACTACTAAAAATTGACATTACATGTATTTAATGTTCTGAGGATAAACCCTAGGGTTTAGAGGTGCATGTACATAAACTCTAGAATAAGAATAAAATTAAAAAATAAGATTTGAAAAAAATTAATTCTTCCTCTACCAAAAAAAAAAACAACAACTGCTTTGCTTAGTTTTTGGAGAAACATGAGCAACTACATTAGCGCAGTGCTTGTAAAGGCATGATCGAGGCCTTTTAGTGCACTGTCTGAGCAAGCAATAAAAATATCTTTAGCATACAATTGAGTCAAACTTTGGGATTTAATTAGGAACAGAATTCTAAAACAAATACATAATCTAGATCTAATCTACACCATGCAGGCTTAGCTTAAACCCCAGGCTGCCCATGAGTATGTTAGGATGGGTTAGACCAAAAGCTTCAGCCTCTGATGTCCAGTATTTTTAATTTTTTTTAAAATTTTATTTATTGGTATATGAAAATACTGATCAGCAGCAAAGCTGATAGGATCAGTTTTTTGTTTCACTGAAACATGGTCTGACTCTAGGTTGACAAATGTCAGTTTTATTAACTCTTACAGTGCCGATGGCAAGTATATGTGCCCAAGAAACTTTACATTTTTAATTGACCATTACTCCACTTAGAATAATGGATATGGTCATGAAAATATGTCAAAGTTTAGAGGATAAATAAAGTATTCAAAATAACTATCACTATATGCTACCATAGGATATTTTTTAGAAAACTGCAGATTTTGGAAAGGATCCATTCTTATTTTGGCATAAAACAATAGCAAACAAATGAGGAATGAAAACAGAAAGGTCAAGAGGGAAGCTCAATTCTATTTCCAACAATTTTCATGCAAGACATTGAATTAATGGAAATATTTGGTATCTTTTAAAATGGTAATAAATTTTCTACAACTTTTGTGTACAACTTATCTGTATACTATAGAAACTACTGTTGAAGACTTACAGGCATTTTAAAAGCAAGCATCGTTAATGATTTGGTAGAAATTAGGAACAAGCAAAACCCCTTGGCACTGTAAGAGTTAAAGAATCCCCTCCACACCCCTTTATAATTTCTGTCCTGTAAGCCAAACCCTTACTAGTCTGGATCTAAGTTAGATCTAAACTTATTTTAGTTACTTTAGGACTTTTAGGGTCTAATTTTCTAAATGAAGATTTCTTTGTACCTTGCTAGGCCTCATACCCAACAAACAAGTTTTTTTTTAACCTTTATTAAACCTACATTTAAGCTAAACTTCAGCGATGGGTCCTATTTCATGATGGTGCCTCCATTCATAGCTTGCACTTCAGAGTGTAGATAATAGTTACACGCAACGCTACGTATGGGGCTGAATTTAACAAAATTTGCAATTATGCAACAAAAATGTCTTTTTCTGGTCTCGTTAGAGCACATACAATTTTTTCATATTTGTAGATTTGTTCATAATATTGTAAAAATTTAATTACCTGACATTTTCGCTCCAACTACTGCCTCCTTTCATGAAAAAACCCTTCTCTCCTCGATGCCATCAATGTTCGGGGACGGTTCGTAAAAACGACTGTGCAATATACAGTACACATCGCCGTTTGCGAATTCGTTTTCACGATCCGTCCTGCAGTTTACGGGACGGATCGTGAAAACGGACTTCGTACACGGTCATGTACCACAAGCGTCTCGTGATGTCACGTATGACGTAACTACGCAATATCAGACTCTGAAATTTTGTGAAATTGTAGGTGTGGAGATACTTGGTTCAAATATCGAAAAAAATCATTTTCTGAATTTGCATCGATTTTTGCCTCTTGGGACACTTCGTGAAAACGGCGACGATATGATCCATCGAAACACGTTTTTATTATGATTAATCTAGTGGTATATTCATTCAACCGCGTTATCTCATGATTAAAATATGTTGAGTGCTTGCAGAAAATTCAAACTGATTATTCCGAAAACATGATAATACATTGAAATATGATCACTATGATGATCACAATACATTGACGATCGTTCCCACTGTTTCTTTATGTCCAATTTCTATCTGCCTGCTCGCGTGTCTGTATTTTGAACGAGGTGGTTTACTGAGTTGCTATACTAGTAAGCTACGGCTATAAACATAGCAGATTCATCTTTCCACAAAGTTTGGTATATTAATCACGATCGGTGAAACTCTATATGACGAACTCAGAATTGTACAGTTTCGGCAAGGAGTTTTAAGAGCTGGAGTCCCAACTGGCAACAAATTATTTCAAGCAGCTGTCCTTATCGAAGGTTGCACAATGGAATCTACAAGGGTGCTGTTGCCTTTGATGTCCGGGGTTCGATGCCGCCAACATTATGGGAAAGCTTAATAATTAGTGATTTTGTCACAAATAAAATATTGTTAATATTTCACTTTTTATTTGAATTAACAGGAAGAAAATTGAACAGATGATAAAATATGAATACAAAAGCCTAAGTGTGTCCAGAAATCTGCGTATGTCGGATGATACAGTTTTAATTTGTTAAAAATAGTAAAATTTGGCAATCCTAAAACCCGCAATTTGACACTTTTCCGATTACTTGCGGCAAACGAAAATGAAAAGGGAGTTTGTTAAAGTACAGTAAGTTATGATGTTATATGTCAGATTAGTGCCCACACATGCCCATTCGAGTAATTTTGATCCATATTTCAGGAATTTTTGCACCATTTCCTTTCGCTTGCCTCTTGTAAAGGTAAGCACTGTGTACTGCTCATATTATCAGACGAGTGGTAGCGAAAAGTAATTATCATTACAAAAGTATATTTCCTTTTGAAAATGGCCCGTAAGTTTGAAGCCAGACATGAATCTTTTGTCTACGCATCTGCAAGGAAGATCCAGTTAAGCACATGCCTGACATATTTTTGTCTGGCGGCATTGAACATGGATCAAAGGGAATGAGTTAGATGTGACTCCAGCTCTGGAAACTCCTTGGTTTTGGGGTACACGCCCCTGAGAACGCACTTTCGTGTGTTTATAACTTGGAGATGGTTGTGGGAGCACCGCGGTATAGTGGTTAAGGCTTTTGCCTAAAATACGAGAGGTCCTGGGTTCAATCCTCATACATCTTTGGACAATGTGATTTCCCCATATGATTATGTCCCTCTCTATCCAGGTGTACCTGGCGATGCTGGGGTAATAATACCTGCAGGGCCCGCAGGGAAAGCAATAGTTGATGTGGCTACCCTGGGTGCACCTAATTATCATTATTATGATATCGTTATCATTGTCATTATCATTATTATCGTTATAATTACTTTTATTATTATCATCATCATCATCATCATCGTTATTATTATTATTATTATTATTATTATTATTATTAGCATTATTATTAGCATTAGCATTATTATTAGCATTATTATTAGCATTATTATTAGCATTATTATTAGCATTATCATCATTATCATCATCACCATCATCATTACTACTATCGTTATCATTATTATTATCATAATATTATTGTTGTAATTATTATTTTGGTTGAAAAGGGGGGCGGCAAATCAGTACCGGGAATACCTTGTCCGTTACCTTCCTCTTTTCATAGATCTGCCACCGTAATGTAGCCTCAGGCAGCCTATTTATTGAGAATGAATGTTCACGAAGCTGCAATTCGTGATCCACTCAAATTACTATGGCAGAAGATCATGTTTTTTTAATGAAATATAGAAGAGAGATTATAAAATATTAAAATGCTGAAACTGGTTGCGATGGTAGCAGATAAACATGTTTAATGAAAAACGTCTGGATGAATAAGGTTATCAAATGAGAACAATATACTCCGTAGATATTAAATGATCCATTCTTTAGTATTGCATTGGGAAGACATTAAACACGAGTTAGACGATCGTTAAGAGATAATGCATGTAATAGGGTCAAAGCTCGTTGCCATGCCAAGTAAAAAGAAAAATATAATTCAATGAAAAAGTATAGAGAAGGACGATTGTTAATTGAGAATATTACACACGATTGGCATGATCTACCTCATAAGCAATGGGTGAGCTCAGATAAACCGTTAAAATATAACAAAGCTCAAACCTGTTGCCATGCCATGGAGGAGAATAGATAAATACATGGTTTAATGAAAAAAGTCCAGTTGAAGCGGATCGCAAAAAGAGAACAATACACACCGTAGCAATTAACTGATCCATTTGAATTGAGAGAGAAGGATCATAATTATATATGAAGCATGATTTCTGCGATATCATTCTCTCGAGCGTATCATATTCGCCTTTATAAATATACTTTTGTTTGAATTTTTTTCAGAGATTACAGAGCCTGGTTACAATGTACCATGCCCATTACTTATGTTATCATACTGGTTAATTCAGCATCGACATTATGCCCTGAACTGTCAAATATAAAAATCAAAAATAATATAAAACTAACAGCGTTTAGGGTCTATGGCATCCATAATTTCACCGAAAAGGCGGACAAAATTTAACATTTTCATATTTTTCATGCGTAAAGAAATGTTAAATTGGGTAATACAGTTGTACTGTTTGAACTTTGTCAAGAGATGGCGCCATTTTGAATGATTAATTACACACAAATTCAGTATTCTTATGTATAGACAGTTTGGTGATTAAAAGAGCCAGTGGAAATTATTATTTGAATAAAAAGAAAAGAAAAGAAAAACAAGAACCAAATAATGTAGTCAGATAGTCAATTAACTCCTATAAGCTATAGTTTTTAAACTGGGGGATTTATCAGCTCAATAGATTGAAAATTGAACAGTGCTTTCTTCTTCCACAACAGTAGGAAAAGTCGAAAAGTGAAAAAAAAATGTAATCAGTTACAAACAAAGCATCACATTTCTTAAACTCTTTGCAAATGTGATACAATTTTTCACGTCTGGAACATAATTAAATGTTTAACAACATAAAATACAGGCATATCACACACACATTCTTATGTTTTGCTCGTTAGGTTGGTAACGGCACATAAAGATCGTACTCTGATATCTAGCTTAGATAATATGCAGTACAAAGCCATCGCAACTGAAATCAATAAACTGGCCGAGTCTTCTTTTATTCCCTTTTGGCAAGTCTTTTGTAGAATGCAGGTTCTCAATTGATTTCTACCAGCCTGTACAATGCTCTTGTACTTAAAATAATCTAGAGCACCACACTTCATGACTGACTGAAATGTGGAACAGAGGACAATCATACGAATACAAAAATACTGAATACAATTGCTTATGAGAGAACGCTAGGTGACGGGTGCGTTTCCTGACAAAAATGAATTATGTATAAGAGAAATGAGAGTACAAGTAATTCATTTGAAAATTAAAGGATGTAACGCACTTGTGGGCGGAAATAATAATGCTTTCTTTAGTTCCCCGCAGAAAAAAACTACCTTGGGTACCATGTGATTTGACGAAATTGACCATCAGAACCACTTATTATCATTCAACATGTTCAAGTATGATTTGATGGTGATTTCGTGTAATTACCATGGTACCCATTGTACCTTTTTTTTTAAACAAGGGTTGTGTGGGAAGTTTTCAAAATATATATATATTTCAAAACACATATACCGGTAATATTATATACAAGCATGCATGCCCTTTCATGTATCTATGGAATGGTAGCACGAGTCTTGCCCCCCCCCCCCCCCCCCCCCCCCCACAGACATGTGCAGAACACTTCGTATTTAATTCAACAAATTCAAGCAAATATTTGAGTGTAGGGTTTTCTACTAAACCTTGAGATAATAACAAATGCATTATAGCTTTGCTGTTGTTTTTTGTGGGTAGAGACCTATTCAATGACATTTATGTTAACAAAATAAATTAGTGCAAGTGATTAAGATTCGCCACTACTTCTGGATTCGTGTGTACTGTAGTTTATAATAAAATATACTTTTATGTGCCGGTTGCTTTTAGAAAATAATACATAGAATAGGTACATATTGCTATGAAAAAAGTATACAATTAGATCGCAGGAACCTACCCATCCTTGTCCTTTGTAGCCGGGAGCTACAGGGGAAAGCTTATACCTCCGTTTGCCTGGAGATACAGTGTTGTTCGTACGCCTCGACTCTGGAACTTGCAAAAAATGAGACATATTCCAACTTCTCTTCCGTCAGTTTTCTTCTCTCATGTATTTACAGCCTTCTTCATCACCAGTAAGTGTCAAAATATGAGTTGATTTTCACCGTTTTCTTTTTGCCTGATTTTACATATACACAGCTTGTTTGATATTATACGGGTTGACGTCGAGCTCGATATACTTTGTTATATAAACCTTTCTATGAATAAAAGATTATCGACAGAACAGAGTCTCATCATCATTTCCATAAAATTATTGATCCACATCTATCAAACGCATGTCATCGTCTCCTGTTGCTTTTTTTAAAACGCTCATAAAACACGAAATAATAGTACAAACGAGTGTCGTGCACTTAGTACTGCTCTGTCGACGTGACTTTCCGGAGGAACGGAGCTGTGATCACGGAGTCAAGTTTATTTATTGGCACCCGCTCCGTTGCTGGTTGCTCCCATACATTTCACATTAAATGCTCCCTTGGGCAAAGACGCCGCTCCTAAAACCTATTTCAGTTATATCGAAAGATCATTCCTCTGTATGCGTAAAAATGCGCACGGGAAAATTCTTCAGCGCAAATATCTATGCCTGATATTATTCATTGTCGTTAATCCTCGTTTAACATTGTGCGCTGGAGGGCTGACGAGGGCTGGAGGAAAGGACTTTTTGTAAAATCAATACGACGCCATTGAGGTATTAGTGGGCTAAAAATTATATGCATGAGACGGAGTTCGAAGATAGACGTGTGAGGAATGAATGGGGAAACACCTGCTAAGGAAGTTTAAAGTCTGGAATACATTGTCATGGAGGGAAGGACATTAATTATGACTGGTCTTACGTTAATGTGCAAGGGTAATTTAAAAAGTGTTTATAATAATTTAGAGATGAGGTTCGGGAGGCAGAGAGGATTAGAAGAGGGTAGAGAGGGGTGGAGATTAGAGAGAGGGAGAGAGAGGTGGAGATTCTCTTCGAAATCTTCTTTCGTTCACCCCACCTCTCTCTCTCTCTCTTTCTCTCTCTCCCCCCCCCCCCCTCTCTCTCTCTCTCTCTCTCTCTCTCTCTTTCGTTCTCGCTCCTTCTACATCTCCTTCGAATTCTCTCTCTATCTCTCCCCACTCTCTCATCCTTTCTTCTCTCATTCCTCTGCCCTGCCCCCCCCCCATCCCTCTCCCTCCCTCTACTGTCTCTTCTGCTCCCCTCTCTCTCTCCCCCCTCTCTCTCTCTCTCTCTCTCTCTTTCACTCGATTCTCCATATCGGCTGGATACGCCCCTGGTTTTTCATGTATTTATGCAAACATTGCGTCATGATCAAGGTCAATAAGGTCACTATATTTTGTTGCTTTATTCAGGGGCGGCGAAGCCAGGGGCATGGGGGCACAGTGTCCCACTTTTCCAAGCACCAAAAAATGCCCCTTTTGTCCATGAAAAATGCCCTTTTCAACTTTTTAAAACCTGTTCAGTGCCCCTTTTTCTTCTTACAAGGGCCCATTTTCTTTTCCTTTCACCTAGTTGGCGCCCTTTCCGCTTCAGATTAAAGCCGTTTTTATTAAATCCTCGGACTGCCCCTGTTTTGCACCAGATTAGTAACCCTTTCCCTTTTTTTCATAGAGCTCTTTTCCCTTCTATAATGAATTTTCCTGTTGAAAAGTGCGCCTTTTGACTACCCATTTCTTGGTTCTAATAGTGCAATTGCCCTTCTGATGAGTATCCCTTTCCACCCTGATAATTTCCCCTTTTTTATTTGCGCAATTTACATTTGAAATCTGATACATGCCCCAATTTACTTCTGATAAATGCCCCTTTTCCTTTCTAATACGTCCGATTTCCCATTTTGTTAACGTGCTATACGTGCCACAATTGCCCGTTTTGTTGATGTGTTCCTTTTCCATTCCGGCATGTGCCCCTTTTTTAATTTGATACACAAACACTTTGATCTTTGTTAAGTTTCCCTTTTGCTTTCTAATGAGTGAGGTTTTTCCTTACGATAATTTCCCCTCGAATATCTGATAAGTGTCCTTTTTCACTTTTTATGAAGGTCCAGTTTGATCACGATAAGTGCCCCTTTTCAGTGCCCCTTTTCTTTTTAATGTAGTGCAATTCTCCTTCCGATAAGTGCCCCTTTCAAACCTGATACATGTCATATTTACGTCTGATTATCGTCCTTTTCTTTCTTGCGCCATTTCCCCTTTTAATTATCCCTTTTCATATCTGGTAAGTGAGTTCATTTAAAGTCTCAAGAATAGCCATATACCTAGCTCCAAAGAATGAGAGAAGCTTCATGTAATTATAGATTCCCTCGTTATGTTTTACAGTGTGAGACAGTGGAGAAGGAGCCAAGAGCTAGAGGCACAACGCCCGAGAACCTTTCATAAGAACAACGGTCATGACGGTGCCCCTAAATTGAAGCAATGAGGATATTTTTCAGGTTTTTTTTCCAAAGCTCGCTCGCTACACTCGCTCGCACTTACACATTATATCTCAGGCATGGTTTATCAAGAGTGTTGCAACTAGAAAAGTGTTATATATTCTCCTATTCATGTCGAGATTGTGCTTTAAAATCCCTTTTCAGTTTGACCTTTTTCTTTCATGAAATATCAGTCGTAATGAGAGTGACATAAAAATGCATGGGAAATTATAGCTTGGTCAATAAGGAAAACGACGGCCGGATTAATGGATGAATGATTGGGAAGAGCCCTAAAATAAATTTGAGAGATCTTTATCATCAAATTACTGTTAACAATGCTTATACGGTGGTCTTCAGAAAGAAAAAAAAAGGCATTTTGCTAGCTGGCTTCGCTCGCTCGCAAATGAGTAATGAGAGCAGTCTCCACAACTGAAAAGTAGTTATTACGTAAAGATTAGATTAAAAAATGTCTCAAAAATGATTCTGAAAAGTGTGTTAAATAGCCTGTAGGGGTATATGCAAATGCGTTGCAACGCCTAAAATGCTATTTTCCTTCTTCTCTTCATCCTTTCGATGTGCCCCTTTTTTCCAGTAAAGTGCTCCTTTTCGCTGTTGCCCCCCCCCCCTTTGAAAGACGCTCCGTCGGCTTTATTGAAAGTATAGGCATACAATTATCTGAAATCCCAACTGACTTTCGTATTGTTACAAAACATTTCATGATTACTACATTTTAGGTGCCTCTCCCTGCGACCCCGGTTAAAAAAAAAGAACATGTAACCTATTTCTATTCCTTACCCTAAACCTAACCTGAAATTCCATCGCAACCTTAACTCTAACTTTCTATTTGACAAAATAAACCCCAGGCAAAGGTCTGATCACTTGCCTGTGTACCAACCGCTCATGCTCTACTGCAAATCTAGTCCGCATACAGACCACATCCAGTCCGCTTTGGTCCATACGGACGATACCCTGATACCCGTGGTAGCGCAAAAGTCGTTGCCACGCCGGTAATTTTGAAATAACAATGTAAACTTTAAAATCTACTTTTTAATGATATAATGACTTAGGAATTACGAGAATGATTAAAATACATATATGATAATATCACAACTCACAAAAATGTAAACTTAAAAATATACTTTCAATTATAATAATAATGCTAATAATAATAATAATAGTTTCTTATAAAGCCCTCAGGTCCGTCAAGCATGACGCTCGTGGCGCTACATACATCCAAAATACAGATTTTTACAAATACAGTACAGGAAAAAGGGTAACAAATTATACTACATTAAGATAAAACACAAAATTGTTAATGTAACTACATGTAAAATGATATAAGGAACAGGAAGAATTAGGGTCAAAGATGAATTAGCTTCGATACAGAACGAATTGTTTAATACAATGAAAAAAATAAATTAGTGTGATTAACTTAGGCGACCTACATAAATATTTGGTACAATTTTAAATGAAATTCAGTTGATATAATGACTTATGAATTAACGAAACGACTAAGAATTTTTAAGCAGGTATGAAATAATCCAACTCACCATTTGATGGTTAGAAGATCTGAGTATAGCAGCTTTCTTGATCAGATGAAGCTGCTTGAAATGACGGTTAGCTTCCAGCAACGCCTTCTGACGCCGCCACTGTTTCTTTGCTTTTGCGATGTTCATCTCTGCTGACTATCTGTGGAGCAAAGGGTTGATAATCATGATATCAACAACAACAGCAGCAGCATCAGCAGCAACATCAGCAGCAACATCAACAACAGCAATATTGGACGTATTTATACCAGAGACGGTAAATTGCGCCAACGATGCGTCGGTCATTGACACCTCCGGAGAGTGATGTCGCACAAAAAGGGGATGAGAAATGAACAGTGCTGCGTTAAAATGATACTTGCGTATGCACTAATTCTATTAGCTAGCTTAGCGCAGGTAATAACGCAACAGAAATGACGTATCGCGTGCGACAGGCTGTCTACCGCCGGCCGTGACCGATTTTAGCAACTGTATACTTGACACATTAAATCATACCGTGTATGTATATGACACTCACTGAGGCGGACTTCATTCAGTTGAATTGTGTCCTGTTGCCATGGTTACAAAACTGGATAATTTTTTCATAATTCCCATCAAACATTGCTGAATTAAGACAGCAATTCTACAGCTATCCCAAAGACGTACATGATTGTGATGAGCGCAACTTAAGCGTGTCGTGTTTCTCATTTTCTTCTAATCACGATGGATTTTGAAGCAAGATTTTCTCTTAAGAAAAGCTACTAGGCCTAGGCTTACGATTCGTGAAAAATAATTAGATCTCTTTCCCATTACCACTCTTGCATGAAGGCCATTCACATGTACAAACAACTTCTTGATTGTCTGTTCTATTTACCGATCAAAAGTGCGCCCCCTTCAATTTTCGCCATGATTATCATGAATATATAATGTCGGCAAATTACTTACCGCAATTACCCTTGTTGTACATCGCGCATGAAAAAAAAAACCACACTGATCTATGCAAGGCTGAGGTACCTCAGAAAAAAAATCCAGCTAGAGTTTGATTAGCAATATTTCAGAAAGCATGTTACCATTCCCAGTGAAAGTTTGTAAGTAATGTTTGACAGTTTCTCCTAAACTTTATTTCACAAGAGTCGAAACTAAATCTTCAAAGTTGTGTTTTTGGGTATTAATTAATGTAGCATATTTCAAATGTTACAAGGAGAGCGCTTGAATAACATTTGTGCACAGTAAACGTTTACCTGCATTTCACAACAAGCCTTCCTTGGTATAACCTCCAATGTCACGAAATCATTTAGATACATAGTTCCTTTTTGAAATGTTATGAATATGAACGTACCTATTAAGTACAAGAAGCAAGAGAAAATTTTCCGAAAAGTTTTTGAGATTGCTTGGTCATGGTGGCGTGAACAATAAACCGCAGGAAACAACCAAGCATTTTCTTAAAATGAATTGACAACTTTTACTCATTCAACACTTCAAATACCTATTTAAAGTTAAGCAACAAACACCAAACAACGATTTCTTGATTTCCATTTCCAAGAGATCAATAAACATTGTTTAACATGACCTTTAAGTATTTCTTCCTATAGTGTTATAATAATTTGATATGCCCATCACCCTTCCTTCTTAAAACAATCTAACAAAAAAAATCTAACGACACTATAAAACTACTTTGAATAGACTTGTCTTATTACAAAAACGTGCAATACGTGTTATTCACAAATTCATCTTTTCTTACCTCGACAGATTCTCTTTTTCATAAACTTAACATTATAAAAATATCTGATATTTCATGTTACTCAGGTCGCAAACATTATGTATTGTTATTTTAAGGGTGTTCTACCACCAGTATTTAATGACTATTTTTCTACCAATAAGTACACCAAAAGATATCAAACCAGACATTCCAGTAAACTGTTGTTACATCATTATATTATCTCAAGGAGCACTGTGAACTATACAGCCCATCACTTATGTCTTTCAAAAGAAAATATAGAACATAATATTATTAGCTCCTACTATCATGATTATTGATCAACCTATTCCTTCTAGACTGTTTGTTACTTTTAGGGTGTTTGTTGTTTGATTTTACTATGCTGTTTTGTTAAGTTATATTCTATGTTTGACCTACTTGTAAGGGCTCTGTCTTGAACATGGCCGTGCGCAGCGAGGGGGGTGACAGGGGGTAGCGAGCGAGGAAAAATACATGTATACTCCTTTTTACTCCTTTTTAATAGTAGAAGTTAAAGTTCTTCATCAAAATACACGATGGGCCTTTAAGATACCTATTTTGATATATTTGGTCACCTCTCCTACCTAATCTATTTGCTTTCAAAGACCATCCTGTATCTAAATATTATATGAGCGAGCGCAACGAGCGAGGAAAAATATATATGCTCTTTTTATGGTATAGATGTGATAATTCTTCAATCAGTGATGGGCCCCAAGATATCTAGATTATATATTTTTTATAATAATAATAATAATAAGATTTGTAAGGCGCAGAATCCATTTGATAATCAAATGATGGGCCCCAAGATATCTAAATTATATATTTGTTTATAATAATAATAATAAGATTTGTAAGGCGCCGAATCCATTTGATAATCAAATGCTCAAGGCGCAACTTGTGCAAAAATGAAATTACATAACAAATAGACAAAAGTGCAATAGGAAAGGTAAGGACATGAGAGAATGTGGAAATCAGTTGTAGGCCAAATTAAACAGATACGTTTTAAGATTGTTTTTGAAGACATCGATAGAACTACTATTTCTAATAACCTCTAATGATAATTATCTCACTTGCCAAACGTGTTTGCTTTCCGAAAACATCCTGTATCTAAATATAATACGAGCGAGTGCAGCGAGCGAGGAAAAATATGCTCTCTTTCGTGTAACCAGTGTTATTTCGTCATCAAAATGCACAAGCAAATAAGCCGAATATGACTCTATTTGGGCACCTTGCTCCTCTTTTTTTTTCTTTTTCCCTCCTCCCTCTTCCCTCTCCTTTCTCTCTCTCTCTCTCTCTCTCTCTCTCCCCCTCTCTCCCTCTCTCTCTCTCTCTTTTTGCCGACAGCGATCGCGAATTTGCCGACAAGAATTTTTAACTGGGGGGGGGGGGGGGCACACCCCCAACACCCCCTCCCCCCTCTAGCGACGCCCCTGAGTACAGGATCTTTTCATGCAGTTGTGATGTTCAAGTGATGTTGATATATTTTCTTTTTTGTGTCTCTAGACAAGATCAGTGGTTTTAAGGTCAAAAGGTAAAGGTTGGTTGAGATGATTTTTGTTGTGGTTGTTGGAACACGGTATTTTGACGGAATATTAATTTTGTCAGTTTGATGTGAAACAGAAGAGTCTTTTTCTTATGTGAAATTTTCTAATTTTTTATTCTCTTTCGCTGGGAAAAAAATTGATTTAATTTTGTAAACAAACTATAGAACTGAAATAAATTGTAAAATAGATTTGTATACTGAATGGCACGAGTCTTATAGATTTATCATTTTAGTACATCCATGTGACACTTACCTTTAAATAAATATTGCACCTTTAGATCTTATTGCTGCCCTGTTTCCTGTAGAATTGTTCATAGTGGCCAAGAGCTTTTTTTCACCACTTCCCAGGTGTCCGTCGAAACGACTGCACTAACTCCTGTATAGATCCACTTCCAAATATCATGAATATTGAAAACTTGCATGGCAGCAGGATCGGGGTGTCAGGCCTTTCGCCATTTTTCTTCATTCGGCGATTTACAGCTGTCTGAAAATTAAATGCACAGAAAAATCACAAAATTGTCCTCTCTCAAAAACTCAAGTCGAAATATTACTACATTTCAATAAAAAAGCAAGACGATATAATTATGCACTTATATACTTGTAGGATCATTCCAAAAGAAAAAAAAAGAAGAAAAGCCCAGTAATCTGGAGAGATGTAAGCGTATTGTACGATAATATCATCGCATTATACGAGACTGATGTTCATGTTTTCATTGCAACTGAATAAAATCGATGCAATTTCGGACGTGTGTCGAATCTCGTCCGTCCATTCATTTGTAATGATTTTGCGGATCGATTATGGCAAATGACGGCCGACGAGCTTATTAATATATGATAGAAAGCTTAAATAGAGTTCGGCTTTGATAAATCTCACCATGAAAGGCATATCACCATCTGCACTGCCGTAGCTAAAGGGGGCACATGGGGGCCATGCCCCCCCCCTGTTGATCGGCGAGCAAAAAATGAAAAAATAACTAAAAATGAAAAAAAAAATGAAAATAAAATTCATCGAGTCCACTTCACATAACTTATTACCCTACCCCTACCCTGCGAAATGAAAGTAAAACGTAAATATTCCAATTCTCATATAAGGTACACATATAATACTGAATTTTAGTGTGCAGAAAATACTATTTCCATGCACGAATTTTCAAAAATCTCTCCTCCGTGGGACCCTCCCCCCCCCCCCCCGGCTCGGTCGCTTCTTTCCTTCGCCTTGCCCCCCCCCCCCCCCACCCTAAATGCCACTTCTCATATAAGTTACCCCTAATACTGAATTTAAGTGTGCAAAAAATGCCATTTTCATGCACGAATTTTCAAAAATCTCCCTACCGTGGGAGGGGGGATACCCCCCTCCCACACCCTCCTCGCTCGGTCGCTTCGCTCTCTCGCCTTGCCCCCCACCCCGTCCCTGTTGAAAATTCCTCTCTACGGAAATGACCATCTGATATTGAAATTATGTGATAGAAAACACAAATGAATGAAAAGCGCATAGAAATGTTCTTGTTTCTTTAAATCTAGATCGAAAAATAATGCGAATTGAGACAGACGTAAAAGTTAAATGAGTGTTCAAACTACCAAACGCTGGATGATAGTATAGGAAAGAAAGAACAACTTTATAAGCTTGCACTGTTTTACAATTATCAATGTCACAAAACATCAATTAAAGTATCACAGCTTGTTTTGAAATGTAAATCTAATTTTAAGTTTTAAGTTATTGGAAAAAAATGTCAAACATGTTTAGTGCATACTGCTATGGGAAAAATACAAAAAAAAAAAAAAAAAAAGCATACATTCCATACGATTCTGTTTCTAACGAATCTCCAATACAGTAATAAGCGTCATCACCATATTTGAAATATCGTTATCATGGTTACGTACCACTGTACACAAAATACCAGTCTACCAACGTATTATTACAATGATATGGGATTTTTTTTCTGATATGCATAAAATACAAGTGATACGCTGTTATGTCTGTACGATATTTTGCAATAGGAATATATCATCACCTGAAATAAGTACTTTTGAAAAAGTCCTTCGAACTCACCTCATCAATATAGTAATCATGCATCATCACATCGCAAGCATTATCCCGGAACATGCCTTTCATCCTATTAAGAAATCCTTCACAAACGATTTTAAAATCCCACCTCCTCGGTCAAACCATTGTAACATTAAGGCATTTGATGATCCTATGGCAACGAGTTATCAAATACATTGGGATGTGATGCAAGGACTCCATTAAGGGACAGATGATGCAGGATCTGTCGCTTTTAATGTTTCCTGTGTATCGACACTTAAAAACCTTTTATCGTAATATCAGTGCATCTAGTCGGTGTCATAGTACGGGTGGTTCCAGGTGGAAAATCTGAGTGCATAATTTCTGACCGATCTCCCCCCCCCCTCTCTCTCTCTCTCTCTCTCTCTCTCTCTCTCTCTCTCTCTCTCTCTCTTGTGTGTGTGTTCTGCCGATGGGGCAGGTCCACACGCCAGAGTCCAATTGTCAGTCCCTTGTCAACATCTCACTATCTTCCGTCTTGCTCTCCATCATGTCATCAGTCAAAATAATCTTTCAGGTCAGACACCATCGGGGGGATGGGGCACTGTCATTGCAAGGTGGACACCATGCTCGTACATGGACTTTCAAAATGGACCCTAAACAAGTAATTATCCTTCGATCTCAGAATACCCTAAACAACTATTTTGGCATGTTCTCCCCAGCCTAAACAAGGATTAATAAAATATATAGGCCTACCCTTTCACGCACCCAAGCTGTTGTAAATGTATACCCTTTTTTCCTCATTTTTGCAATGTTGATACCCTTTTCACTGCACGCGCGTACATCGTCCGTCCGTGGAAAAAAAAAAACTTTTTACGCGTTTTTGTATACGAGCATGGTGTCCACCTTGTAATGGCAGCCCCCCCCCCCCCCCCCCCCCCCGGGACACCATCCCAGTTCTTGGTCTAGTCTCCTTCGATTTGCCATTCATTTTCCTTTCCACTATGTCTCGCAGCATAATTGTGTCCCCTAAAATGTGTGATGCGTGAATGTCTACTTGTTTGCTAAAATGCAAGCAAGACATTTTAATCATGAATGCTGCTGAAATCAATGATTAGGCTCACTGTATCCCCCACTTCACATACATATTTCATGGATCAATAAGACTTTTAAAACAATGTCTAAATCATCGAGTTCAAGCTTTGGGCCAGAGTTCCATTCTCACTTTCCCGAAATTAACCAAGGCTATCCCTTTGGGTGTACAGAATAATGTAAAGATACATCAAGCTGGTTCAGTAAGCTGTACTTACAAGCCTAAGAACACTTCTGTATTATTATGGTTTCTGTGTATGCGCATCACCAACTCCACGATAAGAGAAGTTAATTGTTATGAAACTCTTACCTCAAGAATCTGCATAGATCTCAGTGATGCTCCTCGTCAGTATTTTTAATCCAAAAGTTTGGGTCATGATACTAAGAAATTGGTATCTTTCCTCTCCGATCATGAGATGTATTAACGACAGGAAGTCATTGAGTCAATGGACCCATTAGAAAATCTTAAAGATTGTCACGTTGAAAGGGGGGTATTTGTACACCCCTCTGCCACTCGTATAAGAAACCCGTGTATGGAAGAGGTTCGTTAAATGGTTTGTTTGTTTCACCCAATACGGTAATGTTTGGTCGCCTTTCTATTGCTTCTGTAGTGCTTCCAAAGTTTGCTTTACTCCAAACAGAGAACAATTAAAGGAGTAAACATTCTCATGAAGTTGTACGAGGTCGAAACGGATGAATGTATGTCTCCAAGGAAGTGATTTTAATAAGGCATTTTCAAGGTATTGTGAAGCATTAGAGGAGGATAAGAACTCGTGTATGTTCATCAAAAGCGCCAAGAACATTAAAAAAGATGATAAATTGAAATAATGAATTGAATAATTGTCACAAAAATGGAAATTGCGTTTATGGCATAACTTTTTATAATATTATTTCATTATCATTATTATCATAACTATTGTTATGATGATGCTGATGATGATGATGAGGAGGAGGAGGAGGAGGAGTAGAAGGAGGAGGAGGAGGAGGAGGATAAAGCCAATGATGAAAACTCCAGCCACATCCCTCCAGAGATATTATGGGAAATACTGTAATATATTCTAAATCTAATGAATTGTTTAATTGCAATTTTGAAGAAAAAAACCCCGACACTGCCAAATGTTTCGAGGTTTGTAGAGAAATAATGTCCTGTTTGGTTAATACCCAAAATTACTACACTCTTTGTCATTATCGTGGTTTTTTAAAAGTAGTTTTACAACTGTATGTTTACAAATTCAGGCAGTGCATGCATTATTCTCCATTCTGTTTATACTTGTATTTTGATATTTGTACATAATTTTTTTCAAATTATATTTCAATTCTGTACATATTTAGTACTGTATTTATACTGCCATATATCCCATGCGGGTAATATTGAGTCATAAAAAAACTTCAAAGTTTCCATTTTCACTTAACATGCTTGATAGTAGCTTTCAGAAGTGGCGACGAAAGTCTTTAGTACTATACAGAAAATAAAAAGAGAAAAAAGGGAGGGGCAGAAAAATAAAAAGAAAACAGCAATAAAATGTCACAGTACTATACGCTTAAGAGGCAGAAAGGCCCGGATACATGTAAATGCCCTTCCATCTCTCATGAGATCAGTGTGACAATATTATAACGAAAACTACTCTGATACACCCCAAGGTGTATCACAAAGTGTGCGCAAGTTACGCCGGACTTTAAGAGTGACTTTATGGAAAGCCAAATATGATTCTCAGTCATATTCAATCGCATAAGCTAAATTTGAAATATCGATGTAGATAAAAATTATTATTTATAAAACATTTCTAATGTGAAGTATAGTTTTTGCCAACAATTTAATTGAGATTATGAGAAATGCAGTCACATTCTGTTAAACTAAGAAGAGGAAAAACTTTAGGCATTTCATTTGACTGCTCAAAGTGAAGTCGTTTTCTAAGTCATGCGTAATTCTACGCACATTTTGTGACCCCCCCCCCCCCCCCCCCCCGGGTTGAGAGGGACACAGGTGGGCAAAAAAACCTTGTGAAAATATGTTGTATATGTAAGCATCAGAAATGATCAAGCCCAGGATCTCTCATTTGCACAGCAATAGCCTTCACCCCAGTATATTATAAGATCCGAGTCCGACCCGATTTTGGAAATAAAAAATTGTTTTAACATTTAATATGAACATTAAAACATGGAAAATCTTAATGATCAAAGTTCCGAATAGTCGTATAAATACTAAAATCGAAATTCTGGGCTATTGCGAGCCTCCCTGTAAGAATAAAAGCGAACTCATTGCCGAATCGTAGTGACGTCATAGCAATCTTGCGATGGCCACGATTTGAAGCCGATCTGGCCTTTACTCCGATCAAAGGGCTTGCACTTAACCAAAATTTCGTTTTTAGTATTTCCATCATTACTTCGAACCTCAAATAAGATAATTTTACTTGTTTAAACTTTCATGTTTAATTCAAAATGCCATTTGTTCGAAAATTGGGTTGCAGTCGGATCGTATAGTGTGCGGCGGGCTTAATAGGTAGCTAGTTCATGGTCCCAAGGTTCTCGTTTCAACAAGGCTCCATTGCACAAGCGTAACAAAAGAAGACATCATGCAGCCTTATCATTTTCATAATTTTCTTTATTAAAAATATATTTTTTAGAGTGCAATTATATATGTTTTGTTAAAGTCAAAATCTTTAATAAATTTATTATTTTTGGACAACAAAAGCAATAAATGTCCCATACTGAGTACAATATGGGATTCAATACGAAATATTTTTTGTTTTTAAAAAATCTGTTACATGTTAAAAACATAATAATTATTTTCAAAAAAGAACTATACATACAGCTAAAATTAACTAAAATTATGGGTACTGAATACAGATAAAGGTACACAGAATATGATACAGGAGAATGAAAAATGATAACCATGAGCATTTTCATACACAGTGAACATTTGGGAAAAAGCGATGCAAAGAATCTAGAATTTTCAATCAGACTTAAGAATTTAAGATTAAAATGACAATTCACATCTTCTTTTCTGTTAGCAACACAAATTAAGGTGATATTTATCGGGCTTGATGTAGAAATTAAGTATTTCCCCTAAAATAATAAAAGAAAAACAATATTTTTTATAGTACCTGTATATGAGATATTCAAAAGGCAAGCTTATATTTTGAAGGAAAAAAATGGCTAAGCACCTTCATTTCAAATGCGGCAATTCACATCATGCATGAATATAAAAAATTATCTCGTTCAATATCATCTCAAATTCAAACATATTTCAGAATTTTAAGCAAGTATGATTTAGTATCCATTTGAAAAGAAAAAAAAAAAAAATATATATATATATATATATATATAATTCACATTTTCATGTTTTCTTTCTCCCTACCACAGTTAATAAATATTACTTATTTACTTAATTCATTATCTTATTCATTCATTTACTTATCTATTTACTTATTGATTTATCATTTCATTCGGGAGCAGGAGTTGATCTAGTGGTAACGTCCACTGTCAGCTCTTTGCCTACAAATTGGCTCTGATCGGATCGATCCGGGTTCGAGTCCAAGTCACGTCTTGCGGATGGTGACGTTAAAGGTCGGTCCCAGACGTAAATAATCCTATCTGACTGATACATGTCTGTAAAAATCTAATTCAACAACAACAACAACAATTGGTGGTAACAGATATATGTCATGTCTAATTCCCTAGAAAACATAGGAATGTAAAACTTTGTCTTGTTATGGATTTGAATCATTACTTCATGACACAGATGTAAGAGGTGGGTATACTTCCTCACAGAGTTCTATACATGTAAAGCAAAGATTTCTTTTAGTTTTGAAATAATATATTCCAGATTTTGGCTAAATTTTCTATTAATTGGGCATTTTCATTATCAACCCTTACCCTTGTTTCATCAATAAGCAATAAGCTGAGCTGCCAACCCCAACTGGGAAAAATCATATTCTTTATTTCAATCCTTTTATCAAGCCAAAAATCCTATTTTTAGCTTGGAAAATATGAAACATGTAGTATTATCACTCTGCATGATATTCTAACGAAAATACATTAATAAGAGTTACTTAATTATTTTGATCCTCACTCTTCTACAATGTACTTCTTAAATTAAAATGATCTACAGTACAAAATACACAGATAGAATATACTGAGCACTGGGGTGAACTTAAATGTTGATAATAATACATAAAGGGTAATAGAGAATCAAGGTCAGAACTTTCAAAAATCCTATTTTAATGGAAAAAAACTTATGCCATATTCCCTTTAAAAATCCTGCTAAATAGGATAAAACTCCTACCAGTTGGCAGCTGTGAATAAGAGAACATATTCCACTTCATCACATCCTCAGGATCCTGCACTAAACCCATAGCAGTACAATGCCTTCTTTTAGTGATATTTTGCAATATCTTTTGATATAGAATGCTAGGAGTTACACATATACATCAGCAGAAAGAAAAAAAAAATTGAGTACACTTCAAAGGCAGTACATTGTGCTGTTCTTGAATAAGAGCAATTCGACTGTACATGTTACTAATCATTAAAATCTCTAAATTAGCAACAGTGTTATATATAGAACCAGTATTTTTGTAAGCAAATTGACAATTTTTAAATAGTTTTCGCTATTATCATTCATTTTGGCTCATTTTATATTCAGTTATACATTCTTTTCAAACTACATAAGAGTGCAAAATGATAATTGTTGCCAATTTAAGGAGTGACAGCTGATTTAGACCAAGTAACAAAGCTCAGTACTGCTATGGGTTAATATATAAATCACACATGTACATACACATATCTTAATAAAAGTGGATAAAGAATAGTAATAACACAACAAGTTCACTGGTGAAGATACAGTATGTGCCTTGAACACACATCTAATGAGCTCAGCTTTGACTAGAGCAATGCAATCATACTTTAATAGTCAATACAGACTCATATCCCCTTCAAAGCCAGTCAATACTACATACATTACAATCATAACTTAACTGAGTACAAACTCATAACTTAACTGAGTACAAATTTTGAAAAACCTTGCTTTACTGTAGGATATAATTTTTCTTGTTGTAACCAGTCATTACATTCAGTTAGTAAAAATCTGTACTGTATATCCTCTGACCCTTATAATAAGCAAGTGCACGTTAACATGTCATCTTCAAATATCACAACACATTTACATTAGAAATATCAATCAGCTAATAGCTGCTACTCGGCTTGCTGGTATTATCAATGATTCATTAACTTCATCTATTACCAAAAGGCATTTGTATATACAAGATAAAAAAAATCTGTGATTTTATACAGAGACAACTTTAGATGTGTGTAGATTTGCGTAGATGATGAATTAAATGGATTAATAACGTATAATGGCAATTTACAAGAATAGGTGGCAATGCAAAAGATAATTATTATGAATTATAAATATCACCATTTATTTTATTGGTGAGTAGATTTTTTTCTCATGATGTACTCCATGAGCAAGTTACTGGCCCAGACATTACATATACCACTTTGAATATTAATATCTTACACACAAACCATTAGATATTGCCTAGCTAAGACCCCTGTCATATGAACGAAACCAACATCAGACCAGAAATAGTCCAAACAAAATTAATCAAATGGGTGTGTTTTAATTGATTTTTAGTTAAGTCTAGGGCATCATTTTCTTCCAAAAGGCATACAGTAAAAAACATCTGTATTTGAGATTTAAAAAATCTCTATTTGTATATTAGATTATGATAAGAAAGACATTCACTACAAAAAGTGTGCATCAGAGAAATTTACATGGAGAATATGAAGTAAGATTGCATAAGTATAATTATAGCATCCATTTATGCAATGAAATATATCCAGGATAATTTCCATATTTACAAAAAAAATCAAAACAATTTGTGATTAAATAAAAAAAAATAGTACTGCCCTGAACCTATGATTGCAGGAATAATGATAAAACAAAAAGTAAAAAAAAGACTAAAAAACAGATTGCCCTTGCATGAATCAGAATAATCTCACTTAGATTCAACATAAAACATGAACTGATAACAAGATGTAACTCTTTCTTGTAAAGCACTTTATCAATTACTATCTATCAAACAAACAAACAGACAGTATTGCTGCAGTGGTCACTGGATTACTTACATTTCTGCGCATTACAGAGAACATTCTCTGTTCTCCTGAGGAACAGTCCAGCAGTACACCACAATAACATTCCCATCCCATCTGGGTACCCTTTCATCACCTCAGTGGGAAAGAGTAAAGCAGATAAAACGTCTTGCTCAAGGACAGAAGTGTTGTACCATGGTTCCACCCACAACCAGTGCATGCTGGGTAAGGCCGCTTATCAAAAGTCTCATCCCGCGTCTTTGATCGTCTTCTCCACGTTCTTTTACATGGGCTTTCCTGATCCCCCATTGTTTTGTATACGCAGGAATGGGAGGATCAGAGGGGAAAAGACGCTGAGCCAGAAAGACGCTAAAGGTTGCATTCCAAATTGGCTCTGACTTTCGATAAGGTGTCTAAAGTGATTACACCACTCGCTTATGACACCTCTATTCCTTAAATGAAAGTACATGTAGTACTGCTCAAGGCCTGGACATCATCATCAGATGGTATCTACACATGAGCAAAGCTTTAGAAAAAAACACTGATTTTCTTGCATAAATAATGATCTGTGACAGAGTTGTCATGAAACCAAATAGTATCTAAAAACTCCATCCATCATCAAACTCTCCATAAATTTAATGCTAGATCTTTGAAAAAAGGAAAAACCCCAAAAAGTATCAGGCTGGTATTGGTTTTGGCCTGTACACCATACGATTGCATCAACTCTCAAGTAATATCGTCTGTTCAGAGCCAGAAGGGCGTTTACTCATATTATTTTATACAGACTTAACGCCCTTCTGACTCCAAACAGACGATTTTGTACAACTTGCCATATTCCACTCTATTCAAACCAGGGTAAACAAATTCCTCTCCAGAAGCCTAATTGGCTCAAGTTGAATTAAAAACTGTGATTATAAGGGTTTTAACTAAATAAAAGGTTGCAGTGTAGTCTAGCTAACAACTAGACATTGCACAATTTTACTTAGTGATTCTTCTGCGTTGTTAAACTGTGATGTCAAGGAAAAATTTGTAGTTTTGTCATCATAAAAGTGAATTTGGTAGATGAGAAGAGATATCATCATTAGATGGTATCCATCATCAGTGCTCCAACAGCACAAACACTGTATTCACATGGTTTAGGGTGACCAGAACCATCGATGCAAACTGATATTTTGATCTGCAAACCCTAAATGTTCTTTTTACAAATAAGTTAATGTTCAAAACATTTTGCCCTTTGACTTTACAAGATCAAACAGAAACAGAAACAGAAATAGGTAATAATCAAGTAAAAAGTACAAAAGTTGTATTGCTTTAGTGTTACATTTGTTGCTCACACTATTCATCTTGTGATGCGAATAGATCTCACAGAATCCAACTGGATCCAACCAGACAGTAGAACTGGTTTATGCCTGCACATCATCAGATGGTAATAAAGGCTCTGTATCGCCATCTACACTAAGCAAGTTGGAGGGTGAAGGTAACGACTTTCCGGTGCGTTCGGCCTTTGATGTGAGACGTTTCCATGATGCTAAAACCACTGTCTGGAATGAGAAAGACATTTTAAAGATTGAGAACAAAAAGCATATTGTACTAAAAATGGAAGAAGGAAAACAACTAGGTACCTATTCCAAAAAGTAATGAATCCAAGAGCACAAGGGAAAGATAATTTTTCATCAGTACTACATTGCCTTATTATCATTATTGTCAGTACTATCATTTTCATTGATATCATCATAGTTATCATCCTCACTGTCATCACCATAGATATCATCATGATCATCATTGTCATCATTACAGATATCATCGTCATGATCATCACTGTCATCATTACAGATATCGTCATGATCATCACTGTCATCATTATAAATATCACAATCATCATCACCATAATCACCATCTAATCACTTATTTTCTTCACCATTATCTACTCACCAGAGCCAAAGCAAAGAGAACCACCATGACAATAAGCATGAGGAAAGGTTTTTGCACTGTTGATCCACTCCATAACGGACCCATGATGGTTGCTAAACCCCCAGTGGCACGACGGATACCTTGACTGAAACCTGCAGGTGAAAATATGATAATTCACATTAATATAATACACAATATCATTTTTCTGATTTTTTTCCTGACTGATACCATGAAGGATGTTGCAGTCTAGTGAATATGTCACCGGACTGTGGATCACATAAGCCTCAGTTACATTGGCAAAAAAACAAAATTTTAAAAATGGGTTTATTGTTGTACCGTTTATACTTGCCAGAACAACCTAGAGCTTTTTCGTTTTTTTAACAAAAAAGTGCATGCACGAAAAAACTCCAATCTCATACAGGTTTTTTGGCAAATGATGCGCATGTGCGACCTCTCGGTCATTTTCATCTCGCTGTACTATGCACACGGCAACGCCCTACGTGACCAAAAACCTGAATAATACTGGCGAGATATGAGTGAGTGTTTACACTGGCAAAAAACAAAACAAACAAAAAAACAGCGGAATTTCAAAAAACCACAATTCAGAGGTGGGTTTTTCGATTCTGTTTTTTTGCAATGTTTTGGGGTAGGTGCCTAGCTACTTCCAATGAAAGACCTGAAAGTAAGAAAAACTTGAATCTTTTGATACCAGTGTAAACAGCATTATAGTTCACGTTTCAAGTCCTGCCATGGCATTACTGTCTTCTGGCAAGATATTTATCTACCTTTGCAACTCTCCACCCAGGTGCAGTAATTGGATTACTAGTTAGAAGAATTCCTTGAAATGCTTGACCACTGTAATGGTAGCTTGGCTGAAACTGGGGTAATAATAATGGAGTGTCATGAATGGGCCAGACATGAGCACTATACAAGACTTTCCCATTATCACTATTATTATTCAGCCATCAGGGTAGAAATTAACCATATTTCAATCTGTGATTTTTTTTTTCTTGGTTTTCACACCAATTCTGAATTGGAACTATTTCTACGAACCCCCTCCCATGACTGGACAGCACATGCTTTCAAAGAATTCACAGTATATACTCCATGAATTCCTTGAAAGGGGGTACCCAATGCTGAAACAATGTTGGCTCATTTAAAAGAGCATGATTTTATTAGCAGAAAATCATCTGCCTTAAGTATTTTTAAAAGTCGTGTTGCCAAGGAAACCCCAAACTGTGGTAAGATTTCAGGATATTTTTGACCCCTCAGCTATGACCAAGTTTCAACTGGGTAACCACTTTGACGTCAAAATGACGTCAAAGTGGGTACCTTGTCGCGCACTTCTAGCAAAATGCGCGCAAGGTACAATACATATTGTACAGTCTAGCGTGCAGCACAACTGCAATGCGCGAAGATGGGTACCCACTTTTACGTCATACCTCAAACTCAAATTTTTTGGTCAACTCTTGACTTATGAGAAAATTATCCAAAATGCATTGATTTCGACTGAAAATTATCAAATTTTTAATGTTATTCTTCTTAGAATTCTATTCTCGATCATATATCAATTTTTTTTAACCATTGTGTAGTCACTTTAAGAAAGAGTAGACATTTCTTCTTCCTGAAACAGATTTTTGTTGCATGTGCTAATGATGAATTCTGAAATGCACCTGCTGTTGAAAGTTGAATGGTTGTCTCTTTTACAAACAAAACTTTACATTTCACTTACAAACTCTATTCTGCCTTTTAAATCATTCTAAAACAGATACTGCATATGTGCACATCAAGCTTCAAGATAAGTGGCTCCAAAAGTACTGGTAAAAATGAATGAAAACAATTTTTTGAGATGCCTGACATACCCTGTATTTTCTGTGGTACCACCTTTGAGAAAAGAGAGATGATTGAGACAGCTAGAAATGCTAGACCAGAGACTTGAATCCCACAGCATATGATGAACACAGGCAAGTTCTTTGATACGTCACCTGGAACAAGTAAGAAGATAATGTGAGTTCTACATGTATAGATCAAGTTTTATCTTGGGACATATATGCATCTTAAAGCAGCCAGCAACTGGGAAATCATGGGGAAAACGAATTTGCAAAAGGCTTGTTTACTTGTACACTATAATCCGTCCGTTATGCGAGCCCGTCGGACTAATGCGATAAAAGTTAGGACAGCACGAAGTTTACCGAACTCAACCTAGTCATACACTTCGGGTTCTCACATTTCTCAACAACTCTAAGTGTTTAGACTCTTAACAGGTCTCATCGTGTTCACTCGAAGAAACGTCTTGTATAATGTTCCAACATTTCAAAATACAAAATATAGTTCACTTCTGGTTTGTTAGTCTAGCCATTAAACTCCATTGCCTTTCCCCGACACGTCGTCGCGGCGGATTACGTAACACCCCTTAGGCTCTCCCAGGGAGCTGGCCATGTAATTGTTTTTCCATATGACTAGCTGTTTATTAGCTTTTTTACTGCGCGAAATTTGAAACACGTACGGCAATAAATCACAGTTGTTTAGAATGGATTATCCCTTTTCTTGAAACTCGAGCGGCCGACTGCATTCCCCCTCTCTCATCCGAGATCACTCTGCCTTTCCCCATGATTTCTCAGTTTCTATTCCCTTTAAAATACAAGTACATTAATCCTTAACTATCCCTCCACTTGAAATCTATATTTCTACACTGTTTATATTTGATGGCTTGAGTTATTTATTTTCCAACTTTCACCCTTCAGGGGCAATTGCTTCCTTTGTAAACTTGTTGAATATGCCCGTTGAAAAATTGCAGCCCGAATCCCTGTAACTTACCACCTTAATTCTTACGAATGACATTCCTGCCTAATATAGCATTAGCGCTGTATACAATGAAAGATTGTCATAAATGAAACATAAGAATGATTTGTGAGTATGAATGAGAGTTTCAAATCCCTATGAGAAAGCATGCTCACTACATATTCCTGTAAAGCCCTTAGACACATCTCAGAGAGATGTATTAGGTGCTCTATGCACAATATTATTACTATTATCATTATCATTATTATCATTATTATTATCATTATCATTACTATCATTATTATATTATCATTTATTATACAGAAATGTGCATTGCACCATGGGCATTTTTTTTTTTTTTTTTTTTAGTGGTCTACAGCATTACGTGTAAACAAGGTTTTACCTGGTATTGATCTTGGAACAAAGATGGCCAATAACCCTAGTGATACAGTCTCTATGATAAGACCTATGAGAAGAATCATCCGATCAGAGACCTTTGTACTCATTACCTTCACTATCAGGAAGAATATCAGGAGCTGAAAGAAAAAGATGGATAAATAAAAATCACTTAACTTGAAGGAACACAAATCCAAATGTGGATTTGTTTAAGGTGAATTCCAGTTCACTGACATGTATCCTATTCCTAATTACATTCATTTAATTAATCAGTTATTGTATATAATTATACCCGAACCTCTTCTTCTCCACTTCAGTTTTCACATATATCCATTATAGGGAGTTGGTAAATTACAAATGCCATAAACAATATTGTATTATCATCATCATCAGATTCATCAACGGTATCACTACAGCTTGAAAATTCCTTTAATTTTGATTTAACCCACTGACAACTGAATTGTCTAAATGCAATAGACTTAGTACAGGGACCACCTGGTTCCAGCAAGCAATGAGCTAAGAACAAGCTGCATTATCTTGACCCAGTGGGCCCCGGTTCATAAAACTCGTTACCAATAACAAGTTGCAATAACTGTTATAAGCTACTGAAATCCTTGCATTTGATTGGCTATGAGAAAGTTTGTCTTAGAAATGTGGCAGTTGTTACTGTTAACAAGTTTTATGAAATGGGCCCACTGATAAAAATGATAAGAACAGTATTTTGAGTTGATTTGTAGAATAACTCACCTCAACTCCACACACACAGTAGAATATACTGTTATCAATTTCATTGAAGTTTAGATACAACTCATTCAGTGGCACCACTGCCGTCTGTGAAAAGAAAAAGCAAGAAACAAGAAACATTCCCATTATATTCACTGATATTCAAAGATGTGACAAGAATAATAGTAATAACATACACCATGTAAGACACTTCTGATCCCTAAAAACAGCATTTGGGGGGGGTATTTTTTTTCAATGATTTTTTTTATACCAGTGTATGATGCAAAAGTGAACAATAGCCTCACCAGACATTTATGGAATCATTAAATGAGCTAAAATATCTACAAATACATTGTATTTTAAACATAGAGAAGTCCCTTTTTTAGTTTTTGTGCACTTAGAATAGTCACTCCCAAAGTGACAGAGGTGCCTCATGAATAGCTTTTATTTCCCCTTTTGAAAAGAATCTTCTACATGGGTATCATGGAATGCACCATGGGTGCACAATCATTAGCACTTACCAAGTATCCCTGTCTGTGGGTTTTATAGAATTTTGTCTCAAATAACTTTTATCCGCTCATGCTCAGATTGTATCCATGAACTGGTTTATTAAATACATGTAATAAGAAACAAAATGAACAAACCATAGCAAATTCCAAATAACAAATCAAGCCATGTTAAGATTTTGGAGGTATCCATGTCCTCTGCATTTAAATCTCTGAACTTACAACAACCTTCTACATTTACAAGTTGAATGACTAGAGCTCTGTTTTCCCCTTTTGAAAGATCACTTCTAAAAAAAAATAAATGTATGATGTGATGCTTGGGCTGCTGAATAACTCATTGCCTACTGCACTCTAACATTCCAATGACTTAATACAGGGATTAGCCACTTCCCATAGTCCATGAGTTAAAGTCACTTTGTCTTCTAATAATTCCCAGCATTTTATGGTTAATTAATTTTTATCTTGTACCTTTTAACCCATTCGTGACTGAGGTCCACATTTTGTGGTTTGACCTAATAACTTTTGATGCAGAGCCCTAAAAATTATACCAAATACATGAGCAGAAAGAGCAAAAAGTTCTACACAAACTGTGCCCATTTTGGTTGCGTCAATATTCGTTGTTTGATGCTGAAAATTTTTTAAAGGAAAATAAGCATTAAAATCCTTAAATTGGCAATGTGATAGAAAGTTTAAAATCACCGTTTTCCCCTTTTTGACTTCTCATCATAATTTCTGTCAATTTATATTCATTTCAGATACATGACGTTTTATAAGAAAAATGTTGCACTAAAATAAAAATGTTGGTGCTGCCAATTTGAAGAATAAAAGCTGATCAAATTAGGCTTTAAATAATTCCTGTCACGAATGGGTTAACCTGGCGAACATTAAGCCCAAGATAACTCAGGTTAGGGTCCATGGAAAATGCGTGTCATACTGAAATCAACTGAAATCAAATCATGTTCAACAAGATTATCACTGTAACAAGAAATTGTTTTAAGGTGAAGTAAATACACCAAGAAATGAAATGGAAATGAAAATGAAAATGAATGGAAATGGAAATGGAATGGGAATGGAAATGAAAATGGGATGGAATAGAATGGAATGAAATATGACATAGAATGAATGGAATGAAAATGAAAATGAAAATGAAAATGAAAATGAAAATGAAAATGAAAATGAAAATGATAATAGAAATGAAAATGAAAATGAAAATGAAAATGAAAATGAAAATGAAAATGAAAATGAAATGAAAATGACAATGAAAGTGAAAATGAAAATGAAAATGAAAATGAAAATGAAAATGAAAATGAAATGAAAATGACATATGATTGATTCTCACCTCCAACCCTGGTTGATTAAAGTAAAACACAAACTGTACAGCTAACAGAACTACAATCTCTTCAGTCAGACATTCTGTGGAGAAAAAAAAAATCATGAGTTGTCACTACACAATCAAATTGAGGAGGTGAGTTGGCTCAACCGGTAAAGCAGTCTGCCTGTCAAACCAAAGGTCCTGGGTTCGAATCCATCCGGGGCAGATGACTGAAGCCTGTGTTGCGTGTTAACGTCCAACCCCGTTTTCATAGACACAGGCTATGTTTCAGTGCAAAAAACACTCCATACTTTGGACAGGATGTTAAATGGAGGCCCCATGTAGAAGAGAGTCATCACCTTTGTATGTTACAGTAAGAGTCCACTGCACTATTTGAAGAAGATTAGGGGAATACCTGCACATCCTGCATACACCTGCATACATGTATCATACATGTATACTGGGAGGAGGACCGTTACCCAAGGGTCACAATGATTACGTTCCCTTTTCTCCTCCCAGGTGTAATTGATGCCAAATACTTAATAATAAACAATAACAATAAAATGGTTCATGTACATGTATTTTCAGATACAGGAGAGAGTGAGATCATAGCTACGAGAAAACATGCATGATATGAGGGTCATTCCATCAAATCTGAGCAACAAAAATCACATGATGTCCATGTATCCAAGGTATTAACTGTTTCATTTCACAACGAAGATCAATGCCGATGTGGTTCATTTTTGATGTGTCACTGTGGGATAGGTTCCTACCACAGTAATCCAAGTTTGAATTGGATACCGGTATCTTTTATAGATTTGTTACATGTACATGCATACATGTAGCTTCTCTTTGTCTGATTTATAACATGAGCTTTCATTTCTGTATTGTTGTTTTTTTCTTTTCTCTTTTCTTTCTGCTTCCATTTGCATCAAATTTATAAGTGATAAGTCAGGCTTATACCCTCTTTACTGTCATTACGACTGTAAGGACTGACAAATCCACATGGCCATGGGCTCAAACATAAAGGCTCTGTTATGTAACAGTGATAATACCTATTTGCCTTTAGATAATTCTGATATTTCTCGATGAGTTTATCTTACAGGTATACACCCCCTATTACAATCCTGAATATTCTCTCAGAGCATACAGGTACAAAAATGTAGATTACTGGCATAGAAAGTAAAAGTAAGTCTGCTTCATTTCCGTAAGAGCAAATATAAAAAGATGACTTTCAGGGAATTCTGATTCAAGAAATTGAAATTATTCAGAGGAAATTTTTACTGCCACATATATCAAAGTCATATTGGTATACTGCTATATATACATGTATATACATGTATCTATAGATACATGCACTTCCTTTTTCTTTTATTTGTTGCATATATATATATATACATGTAAGTTTATAGGATTATTTGAACTGACTTTCTGTCACTTTCATGTACCTTACAAGTATCACATGTACATGCATAATTTCAGTATTTGATTATCCATTATTCCAGATCACTAAATTCTCTCAACTTGTCAAAACCAGGAAAAGATTATTTTTTGAAAAATTACACTGGATTTTGTAAACAACTATGAAGTCAGAGGAAATAAGTTACAGAATTCATTAACTAATTTTTACAACTGGTGATCACTAAAATTCACACTTAGACCAACAAAAGTATCAAGTCCTGTTTTACTGACAATGGTTCTCAAAATGTTGTATAAAGGCTTGTTCAGATATGAGGCGACAAATCCCCGCAACAAATCCCCGCAACAAATCCCAGCAACAAATCCCAGCAACAAATCCCCGCAACAAATCCCAGCAACAAATCCCAGCAACAAATCCCAGCAACAAATCCCCGCAACAAATCCCCGCAACAAATCCCAGCGACGAATCCCCGCAACAAATCCCTGCAACAAATCCCAGCGACATCCCCGCAACAAATCCGAGCGACATCCCCGCAATAAATCCCCCCGCAACAAATCCCAGTGACAAATCCCAGCGACAAATTAGTGTTCAGATAGGGTGCAACAAACCACCCCATTTATGTTAATGAAAGCGTATTAACCCATCAACTCTCAAATAAAAGAAAATTTTGTCAAAAGCTGCGCAGACAAACTCATGACAGCATATTTTTTTTTTTTTTTAAAGAATTTGATTGGTCCATAGCTTTTTGCCAGCAGCAGACAAAAAATAATGACTCCTGCCTGGCGACATTTTTTTTTTTTTATCACCCCATAACTCTATTGACTTGTACACTAAAAATTTTGCAGGGATCTGTCTTCTCATATCTGAACAAGCCTTAACCCTGGCACAAACTGTCTCCTAACCAGTCCAAGGGCACAGTTTTTAACCCATTGGTGACTGGAACTGGATGACTCCTGTATAAAGTCTATGGGGATATAAGAATTCAGTAATCAATGGATCAATGTAGCTCCTTGCTACTTCAGGAAGGAAGACCCTAATAAATCTACTATACATCAAACACATGGGATATCAATTTGGAGTGGTTTACCTGTGGAAACTTGTGGAAACTTCTAACACTTCAAACTACAGGTCAGAACTTATGCTTCCATTACGTTTCCTTGTGTAAGAATAACTATATTGCAACCTACAGCAAAATGAGTCAATCAAACTGACTTTACACTTGTTGAATACATATTCATCTATTATTCAATAACCTTATCAACCTGTATTTAGAGCCTATAATCCTTGCAATATCTCATTGAACAAGCAATACCTGAAACATAATATACAAGCTTATAACCTGAGACATAATAAGCGACATCTGCTTTTGTAATTTAAATTTCTAATTCAACTTTAAAAATCTTAAAATAAACTCACCATTAAGTGACCAGCAGAAACTAGGTGGTTTTTCTTTCTCTCCTTCTTCTTCTTCTTCCTTGACCCTGCCCCCATTGTACTGCATGTATGCTTCATCTTGTGGGAGAGCCGAGATGTACTCTCCAGATGTTCCTCCTCCTCCTGTGGGAATCAGGATAGATACTTAGTAATAGGTGATATAACAAAAATAATAACATCAGGAATAATAATGGTGATGCAGCCAAATATGTAGTGCTCTAGCATATCGGATCCCCATTTTTACACCTGGGTGGGGAGTGGCAAACGTGGATTAACGTCTTGCCAAAAGACATTAGTGCCGGGCTGAGATGCGAACCCTTAACCCATAGAGGTACAGTGTCACCTTTAGGAGACGCTTTTGCAGTATCTGTTGGTCCAGAATGTTCGGCAGTACATATCATACATGAGCAGAAAAAAAAAAAAAAAATGCACTGAAAAATTTGAGCCCATTCCCATCGCCGTATGGTGTGGTGTTCTCGAATTAGAGCAGTTTAACTGTTACTAATCATTAAACTCTTTAAATTGGTAATGCAGTGAATAAAACATAATCACTATTTCCATGTTCAAACTGGCAATTACTGATTAAATTTTACAATTATATTTCATTTTGGTTTATGTTATATCCATATTTATTTTTTTCAAACTATGTAAGCGTGGAAAAAAATGATTTGTATTGCCAATTTGAGGATTGAAGATGATTAATTCAGACCTCAAGAAAGCTCTGTACTGCTATGGGTTAACCCTTTGTTTGAGAGTCAAGTGAATAGACCACTAGACCATGACACCTCCATGGATATCACAGATATCATGGATCATAACCTTGAGCTTTTGATAAGACTCTGTGTGATGTACATGAACATCTTGAAATGCTACCAGGACCCTTTCTTTATTATTATTGTAAAGATCAGTATTAATAACATTCATGTTGATTTCATATTACTTCATCTCCTCAAACATTCCACTCCCTTTGTGTTCTTTTGGCCATAGAAACATACAATAACATATAAAAATGCAAGCAAATAGATGTAGTTTTTGACTACTAAAGTGATAAGATGTAGTTGGCAAGTTGGAAAAGTGTAGAAATTTCATACTGTATTCAAAGCATTGACTGTAAACTATGCTCTTGACACCGTTCACCTACCCATGGCATCTGCTACCACATTGTGCTGGCCCATTCCTTCCTCATAACGACTGACGACCATCGTTCCATTACCATTCAATAGTCTCTCGTTCTGCTCATCCCCCTCTGTCTGGTTGATACTAGGATTCCCACTCCTCACGCTGCCATTAGAGAGGGCAGCATAGTCTCTACACTGCTCTCCCTCCTGGGTGGTAGAGCCATCGACCCCGTCTGCTTCTGCTTCAGCCATCTTCTTCTGTTGGTCCAGGGTCGGGATGTCGAAGTAGACGATCAGGAAGAGAAATTGCTGGAGTACCCATAGGATGGCCATGAACAGCTACAGACAGTCAAGAGATGAAGTACTTAAAGGGGTAAATTCCTTAAGAATAAGTAGTGTTACATAAAAAAAAAGGAATATCAATCTATACGGTAGGAATATACCTTAGAACCACAGTGAGCAAAGCATGGGCTTGAAACATTCCACTGGGGTTAACTTGGAAGGATTAAAGCAATCTTCCATCTTGAAAGTATTCATAACTCATGCCTGTACCCATGTTGAAGAATTTGCCCTGCCTATTTTTTTGTTGAAGTCCCCGTAGCTTGCTATGACTACCAAGGGAATTATGCATGGTGAGAACCCTGAGCAAGTGAGCATGAGTATTTCTGTATAGGTATTTAGAAACAAAATTGAATGTGATAATATCTACAGTGTAGTCAAAGTAAAATTAATTCGTTCCTAGCCCCTTCCTACTACCTTTTTTTTTTTTATGTTTGTTTATTTTAACCCACTCCTTTTTTATTTTAAATTTGATATCTTTCTATTTTGACATGAAATACAGAAGAACATAAGGATGATTCAGTAAATCAGGTAAGAAAATTATTAAAATGGTGCAAAATTGTTTTTTCCTTGTCGGGGGGGGGGGGCTTATCAAAACTGTGCAAAGGTTTTGAATATTGCACTTACCCCTGGTGAAGTGTACTTATTGACATGAAACTGTCCAATATAGAAGTTACATTTCTCTAGTGCTACATTCAGTCCTGGTCCAAACAATAGTCCAAGCTGCCTGGATGCCATCAAGATAGAGATGGCTGCTGCCCTCTCAGCTTCTGTCGTCGTCTGGGCGATGTGTGCAAAAATGGCTGACCCAACTCCAGCACCAACACCTAGAAAAAGAATTGAGGATTAAGGGTTCACAAAAAACAAACAACAAAAAATTGACACTGTATTATATCCCTCTTATGATGCTCCTAACAGACAAGTTCAATTTCAAGTTCATTTTCCACAAATGGAATTTTAACCCATTCATGACAGGAATTATTTAAAGCCTAATTTGATCAGCTTTTATTCTTCAAGTTGGCAACACCAACATTTTTATTTTATTGCTACATTTTTTTATAAAACGTCATGTATCAGAAATGAATATAATATTGACAGAAATTATGATAAGAAGTCAAAAAGTTGCCAATTTGCAGGGGAAAACAGTGACTTTAAACTTTCTATCACATTGCCAATTTAAGGATTTTAATGCTTATTTTCCTTTTAAAAAAATTTCAGCATCAAACAACAAATATTGATGCAACCAAAATGGGCACAGTTCGTGTAGAAATTTTTGCTCTTTCTGCTCATGTATTTGGTATGATTTTTAGGGCTCTGCATCAAAAGATATTAGGCCAAACCACAAAATGTGGACATCTGTCACGAATGGGTTAACAAAGAACAGGAGAAACAACCAGACAGAAATTTGTATATCAAAGAGAAAATAGATAAAAACAGAAGAATCAAAATGGGAGGGGTTTAACAAAGGCCAAAAGACTCTATCAAGGTTGATCCCTCGAAACAATGAAAAACATAATATATTACTGTGAAAAGACACAATGTTGAATGCAGAAAATACTACTGCTACATAAAATATAAGAACAAAGACAAAACAGAGAGGGAGAAAGAGAGAGAGAACCAAAAACTGATTTATTACATAATTTTAGTTTTGAAAGTTCCTACTTTATACAGCTCATATGCACATTTCGATAGTAATGCTTTCCAGGTATTCATTCTAACGGGTAACTTCCTCATGTCTATCTCCAAAATACATACATGTACATGTCGGTAGCTTTATAAGCTTTGTGAAAATAAGAGTTATAAAACCAAATGAAGCCATTTGCACAGTATGAAATTGCGTGAACTTACCAGCCAGTAGTCTACCACCAAGAACAAAATATTCATTAATTCCAATGAAATAGAGCAGATTACCTGAAAACAGAGTATAAAACTTTAATAATGACATGTCATTCTTACATGCAGAAGTCACAATCACTTGTACAATGTAGGCCCTACTCATGACACATACAAAATCATGCTTAGTTTAAACTACAGTGGAAACTCGGTATCACGAGGTCCTTGGGACCATCCAAATTACATTTACCTTGTTATAACAGGAATCTTGTTGTATCAGGGTTAAAAACAATATGATATAAAGAGCTGGGGCCAGAATATTACCATGTTATATCAGGAATATTGTTACATGTATATCAGATCTCTTTATACCGAGTTTCCACTGTAGTCCTGATCAATAACCTTTCTCTTCCCCCCCCAAAAAAAAAAAAATAAATAAATAAAATTCCACCCATATTATTGGGTTATTCCAAATTATGTGCTGATTACAGACATGTACATGTACAATTATACATGGACACATTATCAAACAAAAGTCATGACTTTCATGTGAAGTGCATGTACATTACAATGTACCTCTCAAACTACATGTACATGAAAATCTTAACCCTACTGATTTGCTTACATGCATGGTTCTTGCCAGTACATAACACCCATGGTTCCAGTACCATGCGTAAAGGGTTTCAGACAAGGAAGAACCATGTGTGAAATTGCTGCACCATGCGTGGCAACAAGGGTAAAAAAATATTGGAGTATATATCCCTAACAATATCAAATGATATGTCACAGATTGTATTGCTTTTTGGCAATGCATTTTTACTTTTATGCCATTAGTAGACAACTCCTGCTTACCAAGAAGTATTTTTCATCCTTTTACTATAGCATATACTGCCGCCACACCTAACTTTAAGTGTTATTCCGTAAAACTTCCGAAACTTCCACGCTTTGCGCAGAGTGGGAACCGCGTGTGGATTTTTTTCTAGTGAGAACCCTGAATACATGTAAGCTAAAACTCAATCTCAAATACATGTACATATCAGATCTCTTAAAAGTTAGGTCACATATGTGCAGATAATGCACAAGCACAATTTAACATGTACTGTACATGTGCAGAAAGTGCAACTAGAAAAAGATATACTCAAAGGATCAATGTATTCATCACAATGATCATATTTACCTGCTATCTCCCACATATTGGCAAAAATGATCATCATTTTTGTTTTGTGGGTTCTGTCGTACCAGATACCATAGACTGGAGCCACCAGTACTCCAGACAGGGAGAAAGCCGACAGGACGACGCCATAGAAGAACTGCTTGGTGTGAAAGACATTCTTCAGATAGTCGTTGAGAGTTGGCAGGATCACAGCTACATGTAGAATGGGAATTTTTAAAAAAAAAATAATT
>CM057166.1:1725073-1762573 GCA_029962745.1 Echinometra lucunter | reverse complement strand
TAACTGTAGTACCCTGTACCAGTAATAAGATACTAAGGTTTACTATAACTACCAGTGGCATAATGAGCCAAAATATTTGGGGGGGCTCAATCTTTGCGAGGAGCGAAGTGACCAACCCTGAGGGAGTGTAGCGACCGAGCCGGGGTACCCCCCCCCCCTCACGATACGGAGCTTTTTAATTTTTTCGACTTAAAAATGTGCAATCTGCAAAACCTGAAAAGGAAATTCCAACTTCAGTTCAGTTCAATTTTTATTTTTTCTCATTTCCAACAAAAGAAGTAAATATCATGAAAAATAAACATTTGAAGTAGAATACATACAATATGAAACATCAAATTCGATGACATAAGTACTATTATGGATAAGCGTGTCATGAATCTACCGACCGGAAAAGGATTTTTTTTCATGAACTTGGAAACATGGTTATGAAAACATGCAGCCCAAATAATCTTCGTAAGTTTCAAACAAATGCCAGCGTTACACAAAATACTTTATTACTTATGATAATAATACAGACAAAGACACTATGAAATAAAAGGGACGAGCATGGAGAGGGTGTGATGCGGTGGGGTACCAGGGTTTCACATCCACAGTGGCGTAGCTAGGATTTCATTTTAGTAGGGGTAATGAGCACGCAAAGCGTGTGAATCACTTACTGAGCGCTTTCGCACGCTCCCTAGGGAGGAGGGTGCAGGGAGGGGGGAGTTTCGGAAGCTCCGACGTTTCTTTGAATTGTTCCTTGTCTGCTCCCGCTCTTCTTACGTTCTCTTACCTTTTTTCTTTTCTCGCTCCCGCTTTTTTTCCTTCTATTTTTTTCTTTCTTTTTTGTTGGCATTTTGGACGGGGTGATCGCCCCCATCGCCCCCCCCCCCCCCCGGCTACGCAAGTGCACTCCCATGGTAAAGGAGCTTTTTGCAGTATTGATAGTTTGCAACTCTGTAAAAGAACACTATTTGGGACTACAAACTTAAAGCCTGTGTCTAGTTTTGGTAAATCTAGGAATATTCATTATCAAAGTTTGAATCCATTGTCAGATAAACAGATAAAACCAAGTGTTTTATCATAAAACACATTAGTATTGATATTATGCATGTTTTCTGCCTTGCTATGCATGCTATTTGGGAAATTGTGAATGCGTTACTTAACAGTAGAAAGGGAGTCTAGGGAGAAGTAATGAAATTTGCGTGATATCACTAATGTAAAATTGAAAATAAACCATGGTTGAAATTTATTTGGGGGGGCTGACGCCCGGGGGGGGGGGGGGGGGGGGGAGGGGGGGTACTCGACCCCAAAAGTGGTAGGTATGTGCCGCGGGCGAGACAAAAAACGGGGGCTTTGGAATGGGCTTATTGTGAAAAGGAGGGTCTTCGGAACGGGCTTCGCAACTGCAAATGTTTGTGAAAACGGGGGTCTTAGGAACGGTTCGCCTGCGTGTGAGTGCGTATGTATCCCTATGGAACAGGCATACGTCCATGCAGCTAGCCCGGCAGCATGGGCGCCGGGTGCGCTCGCGCAGAGGCGATGGTCGGATAGCTTTTCCCAAAAAAATGCAGCTCATTGTAGCGGATCAATGCGGCCGGAACGGCGTAACGAAAAATATGCGAAGTGGTAGGTATGTGCCGCGGGCGAGACAAAAAACGGGGGCTTTGGAACGGGCTTATTGTGAAAAGGAGGGTCTTCGGAACAGGCTTCGCAACTGCAAATGTTTGTGAAAACGGGGGTCTTAGGAACGGTTCGCCTGCGTGTGAGTGCGTATGTATCCCTATGGAACAGGCATACGTCCATGCAGCTAGCCCGGCAGCATGGGCGCCGGGTGCGCTCGCGCAGAGGCGATGGTCGGATAGCTTTTCCCAAAAAATGCAGCTCATTGTAGCGGATCAATGCGGCCGGAACGGCGTAACGAAAAATATGCGAAGCTTTGGAATGGATTTCTTTCTTCTTTTTTCTCGATAAGAAGGAAATGCTATCTTTGGAACGGCTTTCTTTGTTCTTTTTCTCAATAAGATAAAAATGCTATGCTTTGGAACGGAAATTTGAGTGTAAAAATGGGGGTCTTCTCCGCGGCACATACCCACCACGCATTATATACTGAGTGCCCCCCCTCCCCCCGGGGGCTGACGCCCCCCAAGCCCCCCCTCCAGTACGCCAGTGATAACTACGGTACATATACATAGTATTCATGGCAATTCAATAGTGACTGCTAAATCTCTCCTAAAATAATGTACAGTAATGATCTGAATCTCATTCTTGACCATCTTTCGAGTTTACATGTAGATAATCATGTGCCAACTGGGAAATTAATCCCAAGAGTTATAGGGTTTAGCTATTCTACTGCTAGTCATTTCAGCATACAAGAACTGTGTTAGTCAGCATACAACTATCAAAGGTTAGTACATGTGCATGCACAGGATGTAGCTCAAAGTACATTACAAGGAACAAGTCAACCCTAATTACCTATAGGTTAATTAAATCAGACTTATTAACAGGAGTTATCAAACACTGAGATAACAGGCCACGATAGATGTGTACACAGAGGCATACCGGTAGACGTCTAAATTCAGCATGAATCAAAGTTCAGCACAGTTACTGAATCTTTTATGTGACCTTGATTATACAAAAGTCAAGATGTACTTGTAAGCACAAGCAGACTACAGAGAGAGGGGGGGGGGGCACCACTTGGAATTTGCTAATTAAGTTGCAGATGAAGACACTGACTGCCTCGTACAACTGAAACATCTACATGTACATGCAGATCTGCAAATGTATGTACATGTACACTGTAGATTACATGGCAAAAATTTTACAGAAGATGAATTTCAAGGGACAAGTTTACACTGAAAAAAGGTGATTTAATTTTGTAGACCACTACATCTAAATGCTTTTTTATTTTGTAAAAATAAAAAAGTATTAAAAAACATGTTCACAGAGTTTATTAAGTGAACTCCAGCTATGGCTGTTACAATAAAACTCGATCATGGTTGACTTTAAATTGAGACCTGTAAGACACTCAAATTCTCAGCTGTTTTATGAGCTTTTCTTTTATCAAAAGCAAGTTACATGTTACAAGTTGAGTTACTATTGTCACTTCAAAGCTTTACAAACAAGATCAGAACTTTGAAAGTATGTTGCACTGTACAATCAAAATCAATACAAACATGTAAGACAAACATGTACAGTTATACCTGTACAGAAAGATCACACTTTTTGTTTCCCTTGAGGCTTGAACAGTGTCTCCCATTGAAATGAGTAATAAAGGAGCCTGTTCATAAAGACTGTCTGCTCACATAGAGACTAATTTCTTTGTCTCCCTTGGGGTGGTTTTGGTATAGTTTCACTGTGCATGTATGTTTGATGGGGGTGCATAGGCCAACTGCTGTATGAGGAATGCATGTACATGTATTTCACAGGACTGCCCATATATTGATTGTAAGTTTCTTGCATTGAAGAGCATTATTAAATGCACCGTTTCCTTGATATATATGCTATATACACACCTCACAAAAAGTAACTAACCATTTTGTCTTTTGATCATAGCTCAAATATAGTGTGTTGTATCAGACAACTTTTAAGAGAATTTGAAAGAAAATTAAATTCCAAACATTTTGACACTTCATACATGTATGTTGAAATGGAATAAAAAATGTGAGCACAATGATGATTCATATGCAAATACCCCCAAATAAAAGTTGCAGCAATCCCTATTGATAAGGCAGTCTCTATTCACAAAATGGATTTCTGGTTGTCAACTTCATCTCTTGTTTTTCGGACAATAGGGTATAAACAAAAACACAGAGGTGGTCTACGAATGACGGTCAAAACATGCGCCGATCAAAGTCATTCCAAATTGAGGCAATGAATGTCCAACAAGGAAAGTCTGGCAAGATGCCATCTCTCATTTTCAGACAAAATAGGCATCTTTTTGGGCACAGACACTTTTCCTTGCCGGACATCATGGACTTAGAATGACTGTGATCTAGAGTTTGATCAGCATATGTTCTGAATGTCATTAACTCTATACACCACCTCTGTTGTTTTGTTTATACCCTATTGTCTGAAAAACAAAGAGATTAGTTGACAACCAGAGATCAATTCTGTGAATAGAGACTGCCATATCAATAGGGATTGCTGCAACTTTTATTTTGTGGGTATTTGCATATGAATCATTATTGTGCTCACATTCTTTATTCGATTTCAACAAATGAAGTGTCAAAATGTTTGGAATTAAATTTTCTTTCAAATTCTGTTAAAAGTTGTCCAATACAACCACCATATTTGAGCTTTGATCAAAAGAATAAGTGGTTAGTTACTTTTTGTGAGGTGTATATATTTTTTTTTCTTCTTCTCCCCTCCTCCTCCTCCTCCTCCTCCTCCTCCTCCTTCTTCTTTGTCTTCTTCTTCTTCTCCTCCACCTCCTCTGTCTCCTCCTTTTTCTTCTTGCAATGTAGTAACTACAATATGTGTTTGGGGTGGAATTCTAAGAAAATATCAACTTACCATACTCAATCCCTGCAAACAGGAAGAATATACTTGTGCAAATCTGTGATATCGACTTCTTCCTCTTCAAACTCACTTTCAGATGCCACTTCATTTTGAATTTACTTTCCTGGAATTACAAATTTGAAAAAGATAATATTAGCAAAAGCAGATATAATGATTTCAAGGCCCTTAACTTGTTAAATAATATACAGTAATTAGGATCATAAAAATGTAATTTATAGTTTGGTCAACATCATTAAATAAACACCGCATATGTCTAGATCTAGGGCCTATAGGGCGACTTCAAATCATAAAATTTGTCATTTTTCTTCTTTTCCACATCCCTTTCTCTGAAACTGACTACAATCAAGACTCTAGCTGTTATTAGTCTAAGCCTTTCCTTCTCTGTCTTATTAATGAGGTTAAGCATGTTAAGCTAGACAAAAAAAAAATCTGTCTCTTACTTAGGAGGGATATCATAAAAATTTATTCCTAACACTAAAAAACAGTTAAGAGAGGTATTCCGTAAAGCCAGATGCAGTCTCAGCCTGACTCAGCGACAGCGGAACATTATCGCTGCATGAAATAGACTGATTTTTTCTGTTTTGTTGTCTAAAAGAAATGTTGAAACTATGAGTATGATTAGGCTAGCATTAAGATGTTACTGTAGACTCGTAGCCTACCTGTTTGTAGAACTGTAACGTTAGAACTCTTCACATTCAGACACAGGTCAGATCCTGTGACTGTGTCCGTGTGAGCAAGGACTGAGTAGACCGAAGTGGTAGAACATGAAAGTGCCGTAGTCGTAGAGCTAGCCTGTACAGAGCTCCCCGGCCCCCTGCCGACATGTACTTCGTCTACGTCGTGCTGCTCTAGCTAGCTCTGGCTTTGGCTCTGTCAGCGCTCTGATCTGGCACATCGACTATCACACCGGCCAGCAGTCGGACGGTACGGTAAGCTAGGGCAGGGTGTCTCAATCAAGCCGCTTCAGCTGATCAAAGCCTGGTGATGCAGGTGATGCAATCCATAGACATATAAATTCTATCGCCTATATCGGTACCGTACCTCAAATCTATCGAGTTATCGAATTAACTATCCAGAACAAATACAGGCGATGCTTAATTTCTTCTCAGACTCCGTCTTTGTTTTTTTTCAAAGATCTTTCCGTGAACGGAAAATATTTACTTACAGACGTAACAGTCATGACAGTACCGTAGCGCATAGCGCCTAAGCATGTTGCAGCGCGATACGGCATGCATGCAGATCAAAAAAAAGTATACGAAGAACCCTCAGTAACGAAATATAGCACGCGTACGTATTGTAGTACATGGTACACATTACAAACATTGATCAAAAGCATGCATACAATTTATGGGAGGGGGGGGGTCTATTGTACTCATCGAGGTTCAATTATATATTTTCAGAGTTTTGAATTTTATATGAATCACGTTTTCAATATTATTTAGATAAATCCGAGGGGAAATAGGCCTAACTTAATTCAAAATTCTCTGTTTTTGTGGGTTAACCTATGGCAGCTAGAGGGTCAAAAGCATGCATAGTATCCGAAATTTATGGGGAGTCTTTGAATTTTTTGAGCCTTTAATAATCTTTTCCAAAGTCCCAAATTATATATAAATCCAATTTGAAATAAATTCAAATCAGGAATTGGGGAACTATAATTATTTAAAACTTGCTTTTTTCGCGTGAAACCCATGGCAGGCAAGATTTGAAAGCAAAAAATATGCACGTTCCCAGGGATCAATATGGGGGGGGGGTCTATTTGACTCATGACGCCTCAATTATATATTTCTGAGTTTGAAATTTTATTTAGATTACCTCTTCCGTAAATTCAAATAAACGCGTTAGGGGAATTAAAATCATTTCAAAAATATCTGATTTTGCGTGTTAGCCCATGGCAGCTCTTAGGACAAAAGCATGCATAGTACCCGAAAGTGGGGAGTCTTTGAATTTTTTTGAACCTTTAATAATCTTTGCCAAAGTCTCAAATCACATACAAATCACATTTGAAATAGATTTAAACCGGTAAAATGGGAACTATAATCAATCTTAAAATCCCTGTTTTCACGTCCGAGTTTTCTGTCAAAAAGCTGGCATGATCCTGAAGATTTATAGTGCCCTTTATTGAAAATAAAGTTTTATGGAATGTTCTCTTCCAGAACAAATCTATTCTTCTGTTCGTGCAAAAATCAGACTATAAAACAAAGATTTAGATATGAAATATCAAGAATAGATTAGACATCTTTTCACACGTTATATTAATGGCGGACGCAATTTTCAGAGTCCATTTTTAACAGAGCATTATTTTAACCTTGCCAAAACGTACTACGGAAGTAGGCGAGAGTAATTTCTCTTGTAATCCAATGTCTTTGGCTAGATGCTCTGTTGACACGTCGTAGCTCGCTTTTGGCATTTATGATGGACGAAGAAAAACCTAATATTGTAGCTGAAATTCGTAAGCTGAGGAAAAAGCTTCGTCAGATTGAAAATTTAGAACGGTTAGATCGACCATTAAATCACGAGGAAAATCTTAAGGTGAGCTGATGTCGGTAGATCTAACTAACTAAGATAAACTTCTGGTGAAAGACATTGTTTTATACATCCCTTAGGTATGTCAACAGATCGTGAGCATGCGGTGTGTTATCGTTAATGATAGCCGCATTCTGATGGGGTCGCTTGATCACTTTCGGTCCAACCCCTCCCATCATTTCACCAGACTTAACTTAAATAAAATGATAACACAATGGTAACAATTTTTTTTGATATATGATCGAGAATAGAATTCTAGGAAGAATGACATTGAAAATTTGATGATTTTCAATCGAATCAATGCATTTGAGCTAATTTTCTCATAAAAAGCCAAAAAATTTGAGTATGAGGACTTGAGGTATGACGTAAAAGTGGCTACCCAGCTTCGCGTATTGCAGTTGTGCTGCGCGCTGGACTGTATGGCAGAGTGACCTAACTTCGCGCAGGTCCAAACTTCGCGCACAGGGCCATATCTCAAAAACTAGAAAAGATTGTGAAAAACTGGTGGCACCAACGGAAAGAGCACCCTCAAATTACCCTGGACGTTACTTTCCTTTTGAAATTAGAGAAGGAATTTTGAAATAATGAATGAAAAATCAGCAAATTTGGCAGCGTTTTGCGTTCGTTCTGACAAAAACTGGACGTGTCGACAAGGGTCTAGAATTCCTCTTTTCGAGAGACGATGTCATCAAAATTGTAAGTAAAATGTGGTATCAAATTATTCAGAGGCATTTTGCCTTCCTAGTAATGCAATTATCTTAACTTTTATGGATCTCTATTTTGTATTAATCACTTGAAAATTGGCGTGCGCGAAGTTAGGTCTCGTTATTTTTGCAACACTTTTCCAGGTCCAGAGCGGTGCGATACGACATCGAATTTTGCGATCGCGATATCTCGGGAATTCTTCGTAAATAACATGTTCTTCATGCGCCCATTTGAAATCTAAAACTTTGCTTTGCCTTTGGTGTCATTTAAATCAGAATAATTTTTGGTAAAAATTGAGAAATTATGGATCAAAAATTGCCTTCATTAAAAAAATAAAAATGTGCGCGAACTATGGTCCCCCCATCATACAATATGTATTTTACCTTCACCTGACCTTGTGCGCATTTTAATTTAACACAACAATTTCATTTATTTCATTCTCATAAAAAATACAATAAAATCAAATACAGCATAAGTGATAAACAAAATTAGAAAATGAAAAAGGGAACTACATGAATAAAGCCCTTGGGCCTTGTCTTAGCATAGTTCCCTAGTATAAATTCATAACATAAAATGAAATTAATACACAAATGAAAATAGAAACATTAAAAAAAAATTGTTAAAAAAAAAGAAATGTAAACATGAACAAAATGTAATATAAATAAACAACGGAAAATCAACTATACATATTTATCAGAAAGAAACTGCTTCAGCATTTTTTTAAAGGAATTCATTGACTTGCATTTTGAGATATATATGGGAATTGAGTTCCAAATTACGGGAAAATTATGACGAACTGATTTCATTACGTTATTAGTTTTTACGGGCCACAAGTGAAAGGAATCCTTAAAACGTGTATTATGATTATGAATCTGGTAATTTAGGGTGAACATTTGAGAAATATTAAAGGGTAATTTATTTTGAAAGTAAAAGAAACCAAGGAGAGCAAGGTAATAGAAGTACAAATCAAATACATTAAGGGTTTTCAATTTTCTAAACAATGGGGCAGAATGGGCACGGTAAGGGCATCCTAAGCATATGCGAAGGGCTTTTTTCTGTAATTTGAATAATTTATCTAATTTAGTTTGACTACAATTGCCCCAGACAGCAACGCAATAATTAAGGTATGAAAGCATGAATGAATTGTAAAGTAGTATTAATGCAGAAGGGGGAAGTGACTCTTTTAATCTATACAATATACCAATACATTTAGATACCTTTTGAGTGACTTTATTGACATGTGTGTCCCAGCGCATATTATAATCAATATGAACCCCAAGAAAATTAACACTATTAACCTTATTTATTGGAACATTATCGAGTTTTAGAAATAGCCTATCAAGGGAATCAGTTAAGTTAGACTGCCTATTGAAGAATGTAATGTAATTTGTTTTAGTAGGATTTATCAACAATCTGTTTGATTTGAACCATTTGGTTACTTTACCTATTTCATTATTAATGTTATTTTGTAAATCAAGAGTATAAGATTGGGTATAAATCAAAGTGGTAGCATCAGCATACATAATGTAATCAAATTTATCAGATGAATGTGTGAGATCATTAATGTAAATTAAAAACAATAGAGGACCAAGGATTGAACCTTGTGGTACACCTTGTGTAATAAGAGAAAAGTTTGAAGAATTATTGTTGCAAACTACATATTGAAATCTATTGGATAAATAACTGTTAAACCAACTTAGTGGTAAGCCCCTAACCCCATAGTATTTCAATTTAGATAATAGTATTTTATGATCAACTATATCAAAAGCTTTGGAGAGGTCCATAAAAATACCCATACAAAATTTATTATTAATTGCTGATAGAATTTTATCTTGTAAATCTATTAAAGCGTGTGTAGTTGAATGATTTGTCCTAAACCCATATTGTGAGTCAGTAAGAATATTATTATTTAAACAAAATGAATATAATCGATTATAAACACACTTTTCTAATATTTTTGATATAGATGGCAAAATGGAAATGGGCCTATAATTATCAAATTTACGAGGGTCATCCTTTTTAAATACAGGGGTTATTTTAGCAATTTTTAGTTTATCAGGGACTATACCTGTAGAGAGAGAAAGGTTAAATATAAAAACTAGTGGGTGTACAATATGAAATATGATTTTTTTCAATAAGCTAGTACTGAGATTATCAAATCCAGCAGAGTTGCTATTGTGTAACGAGTTAGTAGTAAGTATGACTTCATATTCAGTTATTGGATGAAAGAAAATAGAATTGTTGATAAAACCAGTCAGATATTCTCTAAACGTATGATCAATTGGAGAACTGGCCAATGAACTTGTTATCCATGTACAACAGTTTATGAAGTGCCTATTAAATTCAGTTGCTATATGTTGTGGATCACAAATATTTTCAGTCTCATCAGTAAAATAATCGGGAAAAGAATTTCTCGGCTTATTAAGTAATGAGTTGATAACTGACCAAGTCTGTTTTGTATTACATTTAAATAGCTTTAATCTGTTAGCATAATGTGATTTTTTTTGCATGCTTTAGTAGATTGTTTAACTTGTTTCTATATTTTTTGTATTTTCTTTCATTATCCAGTGTATTATTTTGGAGAAAGTGTTTATAATATAGATTTTTTTTCTTTATACATCTCAATAAATACTTTGTTATCCATGGTTTTTTCATGCGTTTTTTTTTTTTTTTTTTTGCTAGAAGTGCGCGACAAGGTACCCACTTTGACATCATTTTGACGTAAAAGTGGGTAGTACCCAGTTGAAATTGGGTCACAGCTGACACACTGGCTGAGGAGTCAAAAATATCCTGAAATCTTACCACATTTGGGGGTTTCCTTGGCAACACGACTTTTAAAAAAACTTTAGGCAGATGATTTTCTGCTAATAAAATCATGCTCTTTTAAATGAGCTAACATTGTTTCAGCATTGGGTATCCCCTTTAAAGCTAAGTGACCCTTGCCAAGCCTTGCCGAATTAGCATTATGAATTCACTCTTGAACACCAGACTGCTACATTTAATCATGTATTAACAATTGTTATTCAGCTTTGTTTTTGCAAAATTATGTATGAATTTGACAGATTTCATGTATGAGCACCTGCATACATGTAGCTGGGGTAGGGAGGGGGGGGGGGATGATGGGGGTGGTCCTCCCCCTTCCCCCCCCCCCCAATTTCTTTTTAATTTTCAATTGTCCTGTGTCTGTAGAAATTATTTTGATATCCACAAGAATACTTATGGAATCAATTCTTACCTTCTCTTGCTGTGCCCATAGCTATTTCAGCCATGCTTAATTACATTTACATGTTAAACTTCCATGAACCTAATGATGTCTTTATGTTGTGATACCCTTACCAACATTTTAAGGGAATTCACTTTCATTTATTTATTTTTTCCTTCTTTAGGTTGCCAAGAAAGGATTTGTTCGCTCCCTGCTTCAAGAAAAGGTGAAGCTCATTCCAGAAGACATCTCCATCACCCCAGAGACTTCAACCAGTACACCAGATTCAGAAAGCATCCCATCTGTTCCTAGAACTTCTCCGGAGAAACATCCTGGCGTGAAGTCAGAGAGTGGAGGTGCCGTGAGTTCTGATGAAAAGATGAAGAGAAGTCATGATCAAGTGGAGGACACAAGACAAGATGTAGTTGATGAGAGCAGTAGCTCGGAGAGGACAAAGAGACCTAAGGATGATGGGAAGGGTGCAACAAATGAAGGAGGAGGGGATGGCAAGCCTCAGACGAAGAACAGTCAGGATGCAGGAAAATCAAAAAGCAGTATGGAAAGGATTTTTTTTTCTTCTTTTAAGCATCCTATTAACTGACCCGAGCACTTACAGCACAAGTTTGGTCACCCCATCATGTTTCCCCCTTTCTCCTATTGCAGGTTTACATCCATACTTCTTTTCAATGAATTTTAATGCATCCACTATGTAAACGGAATCTGATGTGTTTTATGCCCAAACAGAATGTCCATTTGCAAGTCCCTTTGAAACAGAATTTATTGTTTTCCCAAACGGAAAAGGCAAATTTTTTTAAACGGAAAATCATCACATTTACACTACTGTAATTTCTTTTTATCAAGATAAATTGGTTCTGTATTGACAAAGTTCCGGTAAATATTTATTCCCCCTTTTCTTCACAGATTCCATCATTTTAAGATTTGTCAATGACGTTTGATTTTAAAGTTTAATTTTGTCATCAATTGAACCATTTTTCTATCTTACAACATCAATTTCATTCAAGAAAGTGAATAATTAAACTTTTATTCATTCATTCATTCATTCTGTTTAATTAAGCTCCACAGAAATCACCACCGAAAGGTCAGTCTGCACTGGAGAAGAAGCGAGAAAAATGGTCAAGAATGGTTTTCAGTATTCAGGATGTAGAGGGTCATAATGATCTGATCACAAGCGTAGATTGCAAGGACAATGTCATTCTCTCTGGAAGGTATAGAATGAGCCTAGGAAAACAAGAATCGTAGTAGTCATATGTTTGATATTGCTCGTGTGAAAACAAGAAAAAATATCAAGCCTAGGTGTGGATGATTGTTTACTAATGAATATGTAGAAATAAAATTCATGCTAAGAGCTGCATAGTTCACCTCTTCTTCTTCTTCTTCATCATAATGGTAATATCTGGTATGTAGATTCATAAAGTCGTGATTCAATGCAACTGAATTAAACTTGCGTTTAGTGTTGACAGTTGCTATTGATTATCCAGATATGAGTATATATATAGGACATACAACAATTTACAGCTGAACGGTAGCTCTTATATGTACATGTACCTACTTTGTTATTTTCACAATCTGTCCCCAGTTCAGAAATAACAGATATGTGTGCAATACAGGTATTGAATCACATAACAGCCTTAAAGTGCTAGCATTTATTTTTTGTTTAGGGTCAGGATCTATGTTTTAGAGTCCTGCTGATTGAATTTGTAGGGTCTGTTCTCATGGGCCCCTTGTGAAGGTATTAACATGCAGGTATTTTCACATAGATTTGGGACATCCATCTGTTTTGGGCATGAGTTATTGACAACCTCTGCACATTATTTTCCCTGACCGTCCACTAATTTGTATTCTTGGTCTGCAAATAAAGATCGCAAAATTCCTTTGCTCTCCTTTCAGTCGAGACACAACGGTGAAGACCTGGAACTGTAGAACTGGAGCAGAGATGAGTAGTCTGGGAGGACACAGTGGAGCTGTCACATCAGTCTACCTTCTGACAACAGAAGAGAACCAAGCACTAGGTACAAAGCAAGATTATTACCTTAAGAATATGTCAGATCTTTGCAGATCTTTAAAGGAGGTACCCAATGCTGAAACAATGTTCCTTCATTTGAAAGAGCATGATTTTATTAGCAGAAAATCATCTGCCTAAAGTTTTGAAAAAGTCGTGTTGCCAAGAAAAACCCCAAATATGGTAAGATTTCAGCCTATTTTTGGTCCCTCAGCTGTGTCCCAGTTTCGATTGGGTACCCACAATGACATCATTGTGGTTACCTTGTTGTGCAATTCTAGCAAAATGCGCACAAGTTATGATACATATTGTACAGTCTAGCACGCGCCCCAACTGCAATGCATGAAGCTGGGTAACCAAATCTGTGTCATACCTTATACTCAAATTTTTAGGTCAACCATGGACTAATGACAAATAATTGGCCAAAATGCATTGATTTCGATTGAAAATCATCAAATTTTAATGTTATGTTTCTTAGAATTCTATTCTGGATCATATATCAAAATTTTTCTACCGTGTTGTGATCAGTTTAAGGGTGCTAATGAATAAAGATTGATCTTGTATCTGATATCATAAAGATGTTGTGGTCTAGTGGATAAGTTCATTTGACTGTGGATCATTTGGTGTGGGGGTTTGAGTCTGAGCAATGGTACTAATGACCTAGTTTGCAGGCACAAACCCTGGTCTGTCGAAACATGTTATAGAGGTCTGAGTTTGAGCAATGGTACTAATGACCTAGTTTGCAGGCACAAACCCTGGTCTGTCGAAACATGTTATAGAGGTCTGAGTTTGAGCAATGGTACTGATGCCCTAGTTTGCAGGCACAAACCCTGGTCTGTCGAAACATGTTATAGAGAGGTCTGAGTTTGAGCAATGGTACTGATGACCTAGTTTGCAGGCACAAACCCTGGTCTGTCGAAACATGTTATAGAGGTCTGAGTTTGAGCAATGGTACTGATGCCCTAGTTTGCAGGCACAAACCCTGGTCTGTCGAAAAATGTTATAGAGGTCTGAGTCTGAGCAATGGTACTAATGACCTACTTTGCAGGCACAAACCCTGGTCTGTCGAAACATGTTATAGAGGTCTGAGTTTGAGCAATGGTACTGATGCCCTAGTTTGCAGGCAAAAACCCTGGTCTGTCGAAACATGTTATAGAGGTCTGAGTCTGAGTAATTGTACTAATGACCTACTTTGCAGGCACAAACCCTGGTCTGTCGAAACATGTTATAGAGGTCTGAGTCTGAGCAATGGTACTGATGCCCTAGTTTGCAGGCACAAACCCTGGTCTGTCGAAACATGTTATAGAGGTCTGAGTTTGAGCAATGGTACTGATGCCCTAGTTTGCAGGCACAAACCCTGGTCTGTCGAAACATGTTATAGAGGTCTGAGTCTGAGCAATTGTACTAATGACCTACTTTGCAGGCACAAACCCTGGTCTGTCAAAACATGTTATAGAGGTCTGAGTTTGAGCAATGGTACTAATGCCCTAGTTTGCAGGCACAAACCCTGGTCTGTCGAAACCCATTATAGAGGTCTGAGTAGAAGACTAAAGCAGGTCAATGGGGATCGTGTACTATAGCTGCTCCACACAGCCAGTAGGCAGTCTTGCTAGGCTTTTCTCAAGATGCAATATGTCTCTAAATAAAGTGTCAGCTATAGGGTCTGTACCTGCAGACTAATAATGCCCTTTGGCAAGGCAATAATTTACATTTGTCACTCTCAACCCAGGTGAGTTAAGTGGTACTTGGTATTGGTAAGAAAGAGTGAGTGCTTTAGCATCTTATCAGTAGAACTACCAAGTCCTAATGAAAATACATACTTTGTGATACTGCAGCAAAGGCACTTTATAAACCAGACTATTATTATAATTACCTTTTAGTAAAAAGTAAAAAGTAAAATTTTAGTACCAATTAACTGATGACTTCTATGTTTGCCTTTCAGCCAGTCACTATGACTTTGAACCTGACAAAACTTGTCACCTGGCCCTCAGTTCGTCTAAAGACTGTAGTGTACGGCTATGGGACTTAGACTCTTCTAAGGAGCTTAGATCCATTTACACATTCAACCCAGTGACAGCAATGGCATTCCTAAGTCATATTTCTTGTGTAGTGACTGGATCGGGTAAGTCTAAAAGAAGTTTAAGATGCACTGATAGTGCTTGGATTATTATTTCTTTTAATGCATTTTTCCTATTTTTCTTCCACACTGTACTGTTTTAACCCATTCGTGACAGAGGGTCCACATTATGTGGTTTGGTTTAATAACTTTTTATGCAAAGCCCTAAAAATCATACCAAATACATGAGCAGAAAGAGCAAAAAATTCTACACTTACTGTGCCCATTTTTGTTGCATCAGTATTTGTTGTTTGATGCTGAAATTTTTTAAAGGAAAATAAGCATTAAAATCCTTAAATTGGCAATGTGATGAAAATGTTAAAATTACTGTTTTTCCCTGCAAATTCATAACTTTATGGCTTCTCATCATACATTCTGTCAATTTATATTTATTCAGATACATGATGTTTTGTAAGAAAAATGTAGCAATAAAATAAAAATGTTGGTGTTGCCAATTTGAAGAATAAAAGCTGATCAAAAGGTTAATAATACTGCCAATTTATTTCCAACTACTTATTACATGTACATATGTGACCCTCCACCACAGAATGACCAATAAGTCGGAAATTTGACATTTTTACATTTTAACAAAGTTAGAAAGCTTGGACTCTAAGCTTTTAAATGAAATATAACTTGCCTTGTCAAGACCATGCAAACGCTTTGAAATTACAAAGAGAATGAGAGCCTAGCAGACAGGCTAATCACCAGATAACTGAGAAAACAGGATGTAAAGATGAGTGACCCAGGCCATTCAGGAGTGCTGTATTGGTGCCCTATTGTCTGTCTCACTAAAAGGTTGAATAAGAATTCACTGACCTTGACTATGAAGGGATTATCAGATTAGGCTTAAACTTGAAATAGTTTCAAAAGAGATATATTGCTCTCCTTGTTGAGATTTTCAAAGCCACAGGTTGAATTACTTCTGAGTTACGTACACATGTTGATATGAAGGTTTTACCCAGTATGCTGGCTTACTTTTAATTAAAAATTCCCCCAAATGGTAATTTTAATCAAAGAAAAACACATTTCTACATTACAGATGGCATCCAAATAGGGTAGATGGTAGATCAATATCAACAAACTATCAGAAAATATAGAAAACCTCAAATCAACTTTTCAACTCTAAGTTCTCTATGTTAGTTTTTTATGCAAAAACTCCCACATTAGACTTATTGGTTGTTTTGTGATGGAGGGTCACATAATCATACAAGGCCCTCATGGGAAGTTTTGGCAAGTATCTGAAGAAGCAGCATAGTTAAGTTTTCAACTCAAACTCAAACAAGTACAAGTACTTCCTCATATTAGCTGAAATAGTTAAGTTTTCAACTCAAATCCAAACAAGAACAAGTACAAGTACTTCCTCATATTAGCTGACATAGTTAAGTTTTCAACTCAAATTCAAACAAGTACAAGTACTTCCTCATATTAGCTGACAGGGTAACCAGGGGCCTGTTTCTTGAAATCGTCATAAGTCTAAGACCTTGGACAACTCATAGGGACACGTGTTGTGAAATTAACATGCATTCCAATGGGATGTCCACAAACTTTACACTTCCAGTATGACAGTTTTGAGAAAAAGGCCCAGGGGTTACAGGCAATCACTATTGACTATACCACTGTATGAAACACAAGTGATGACCAGGAGCCTGTTTCTTGAAACCAAAGTTTTGAACAACCCATTGGTACACATGTGTTGTGAAATTAGCATGTGCTTCAGTGGGATGTCAGACTTGTGACAATTTTGAGAAACAGTTCCTAGAGATTGAAAATGTGAAAATCAAATACATTCTCTGAAAGATAAACTGGATTTCTGGTCATGTGATCTTAATGTGAAAAAAACTGTCCCAAACCAACTGGGAGAGTTAGATTAGTTGTATATAAATACAGGTGTCTAGTGTAAGATTTGGAGATTATCGAAATGATAAGAAATTCCCTTACTTTCCCCTAAAGGGTACTTACACTGCACAAAGAAATGAGTATATGGGACCACACACAAATGTGGCATGAATGTTACCCCAAAACTTTTCAGCTTTTTCTTGTCATATTTCCAATATGAGAGCATTGGAAGAGCAGTCCTTTCTAGGGGAAATTTTTAATATAATATTCCTTCTAACTGATATGGAAAGAATGAGGAAGCTCACAAATTATGTTTCACCTTTCCCAACTCAATTTTCTCTTTAAATTCTACATTACAGATGGAGGCAAGGTAGAGCTATGGGATGTGACCTCTGGTGATAGTGTTTTCTCGTCTTTGGCTCATGAGGACAGTGTTACATGTATCAAGGTAATATCTATTCCTTCCCTCTGATTTTCAAATCATTCCTTTTTGAATTAATGGCAGTATGAAATGTGAATAGCGAAGTAATGCCACTATGTTTTGAAAAATGTTATCATTTTCATCACAACATTAATTGCAAGATTCAGCTTTTTATCTTATTCATTTTTTACATCATTCATCTTGATGAAACAGTCCTCTTTATGAAATTTTACAAGCTCTAGGCCCTTCTGTAATTTTCAAGAATACTGGCAAGTCAAAATCATAATATGGGCAGTTGAAAACTCATTATCTCAAGGACTGAAAATTGATTGCCAAAGCAATTTGCATGTATTTTCAGCAGAAAGAAAACCCAATTATTTTTAGGGGTACTAGGCTTTAAAAAAAATGATGTGTAATCTTTCCTCATTTTTTCATGAAAATTATGTTGCAAATGGGAAAACAGTATTAATTTCTTTCAGTCACACCTTGATAATGACCTATGTTGCTCATTATGTATGAAGGTCATGGGTCATCAAGTTGCTACATCATCCAGTGATGGAGTCATCAAGCTTTGGGAACTAAGGGATAGGTCACTTCATGTCATCTTTGAAACAGAGAACATCCGCAGCCAATCAGGAACTCTGGTTCAACGACCAATCATGTCTTTGGGTTTGTCTGAGAGTGATATCTACTATGGGGATGAAGGAACAAATGTCAAAGTATTGGACTGGAAAAGAGGTGAGAGGAATACATAGGATGATTCTTTATGCAGTAGATGAATGGATGTTGTGATAAGTAGGCAAAATTAAAGGTAAAGGACAGTAGTGGTAATAAAAAGAAAATTGGCGTGAAACTGATTGAAAATAGTCTCATATTGTCCAATTTGAATAAAAAGATAGATGCGTGAGATCATTTGATTCTGTTCATGATTTCCGGTGGGCACTTACGCCGATAGCTGCTCATACAGCTGTGCACAGGGCTTTGTATGCATGTTGCATTAACGGAAATCTTATTGGTTCTACACGTGTGCTACTGTCTGACGTGGGGCGACATCAAAAATGTCAGAAACTTTCCAAATTGAATTATAAATATACAAGCACATTCAGGGGGGGGGGGTGAATCAGGCTCATTTTATTAGTTGAATAAATGGAACTTTCATATGAAATACAAACCAAGAAAAAATAAGCGGGGAGATTTTTTTTTTAAACTCCCAGTACTCCAGTTTAGCTTTAACCTTGTTTTTCATTGATTCCACGTAAGACAATCATGAATCATGTGATTAGTAACACAGTGTTGAAAAATTAGTTCCTTTTAATGAAAAATTGTGTACTTTGTAGCTTTCACTTTCTGTTCAGCTTGTAAAGTTTATTAAATACTTTTGCAGATGTTGCTTGGACTGATGCAGTAAGGAGATATATACACTTATTGATCAAAATTTCTCATATTGCATGTAAATCAGTGCATTTTATATTGTTCTCTGAGTGCTTGTTATGATCTGGCAGTTCTGAAGCGTTCTGGTTTTACCCCAGTTTTCTATGCACTTAGATCATTCTGGATTTTGTCAAATAGATTTTGCAGCCAATTTTATTTGTCATAAGTCACAAGCAATACTTACATAACAAATTATGTTTGTTGTTGCAGCACCACTGTGATGTGTTTCATACCGGAGTGTATATTAAGTTTTACTGAAATGGTCTTCATCGAGTGAACTTTGAACCCTTGCAGGTAATGTTCGGAAGTTACGGAATCACCTTGGTGAATTTGGTAGTACCTACTCCATGCTTCTCACCAAGGATGTCCACATGTTCTCATCTTACGACCTAGACAATGGAGTCGGGGCCATCAACGGTAAGGATTAACAAAAGAGGATGAAATTAATGTTGTAACCCGCAAGTGAAAACCCGAACCGTACCGTCCCGTATAATCCAATAATTTGCAAGCGGGACCCGCTGACCCGTCGGGTTTTAACCCGCAAGTCAATTTATCTTTGAAAAATGAAAATTATTTTTGCAATCCCCACACTATACAGGCTCAAATCAGGAAAATATATGCCAACTACTAACCTAGCCTAGAGTGAACTGAATTTACTTACAATTTGCAAATTCGCCTTTTATTCCGGAGAGAATGTTTTTTGGGGGTGACTTTGTACCACGAAATGGGTCCGCTGTGATCTCGAAATTGAAAGCATTACGCCCATCTAAACAAGATCCCGTCTCACGTAAGAAATGCTTCATTTCGATATCACAAGTAAATCCGTGCGCACACGATAATACGACGTATGTACCGTAAGTTTTAATTTCGCGCGCGCACTTTGGCCACATCGATAGCTGCTATCGATATCTATTTTTATTTGTTGTTAGATTCCGGTCATCCCAGCTCGCTAATTTCTGATCTATTCTATCTCTTGTGTTTTTGCCGTACACCTTTTCTGCCATATTTTACTTATTGTTTGGGAAGGTTTGTAATTTATTTTATATTCATTTTTAATGTTTTTATTATGTGTCGTTACTTCTCCCTTTTTTCGTATGACGGTCTGCGGGTTTGAGAATGAACTCGGCCCGGCCCGCAGCCCGTGATCGGGGGCATACCGGCAGGTTAACCCGTACCGCAACGGGTGCGGGTTACAACATTAGATGAAATGTTTTTGAACCTTGGACCTAACCCAAGCCTTACCCTAACCTTAGACCTAAAATGAAATTTGTTAATAGAATGTGCAGCAATAAATAAATGATTGGTAGTTCAGGAACCCCTTTGTGAGATTAGTATTGTAGCCATTCCATCCTTTTCACCGATGATATCCGCATGTTCTTGTCTTAGGACCTAGACAACTTGAAATGATTATAAACTGACCGAAAAAACCCTGAACTCCCCTCATGGTACCTCTACCTAACCCTTATCCTACACCTGACAAGCTAACATAGCCGGTATCCCAGATTTGACATGATAAAGCTTGGAGCAAATATACATCGTGGGAGCACATGTTGATTTATGATGCTGTATTGAATGATTTAAGTTCTTCCACCTCTAATTAGACTAGATGATACAGTGTAATTTTATTCATCAAATTGATGGTGATGGTATCAAAGAGAAATCATGAAATCAAATTATTGTTATTTATAAGATGGTTTTTTGTTGTTGTTTTTTTCTTCTTTCTCTTTTCCGCAGTTTTCTCAGCTCCAGACAATCATTACCTTGCCACACTCAGTGATCCAGAGACAAGTCAAATTGAGTCCATGTCTTGCCCTGACCAATCAAATCCATCACACTGCTTTATAACAGCTGGCCAGGAGCTGAGGATATGGCGTTGTCTACCTAGTAACCAGCGCAGGTAAGAATGCATGGGACCATAGTAGAACAATGGTTTGTTTATCACTGTTTGTATCTGTGAAGTTTGTTTGCATTTGATACAATTTATAGAGAATGTATCAGTCAGATGTGATCTTTATCGTCTGGGGGGCGTTTCTTAAAGCTGTTCGTAAAGTTGCGCATGACTTTAAGAACAATTTGAATATGAAGTGCCAAATGGGATGCCCAAAATTTTTCCTGACATTTCAACATAGTGTGACTGCATTTCCTGTAATCTTGATTGAATTGTGGCAAAAAATATACTTTGCAATAAAAATGTTCGTGAACAGAAGTAATGTTAATCTACGCCTGCATATTTCACCTTTTATAGCTGATGCGATTTATGATGAATGAGAATTCTATTTGGCTTGCCATATTCAAGTCATTTGTAAAGTCATTCGTAACTTTATGAAATGCCCCTTGGGAAGAAAAAGTTGACTCTATTCAAAAGATGGGGACTTTGGATCAATCCCTGTTAGAAAACAATAGAACCAACCAGTAGATCACAATTAATATTTGCTCTTTGCTCAATTGCTGTGAATTGGAAAAGCTCACTGAAAAAAGAAAGTTGTTCTTATATCATTATCATGAATGAAATCAGATTATCTTTGCATCAAGTAATGATAACAGTATTCCAATTGCTATTTGTTCTCCTGTATAGCTCATGATTGTACATGTAGGTTTTAGATTTGGTTTTTCTTGTTTTTTAACATTAAAAAAAAAATTTTTTTATCATATCCCAATCAACTGTATTTTTTTTTTTCATTTTTGACCTTCAGCTCTGAGGACACCATCTCTGTGACCTTTGACACGGCATTCACGTTACCAGCAGACGATTCTGATGATGAGTCCAGTGAATCTGAGATGAGTGGAGATGATGTATTCAATCGAGGCACGACTAGGGGATCGAATAGGGGATCAAACAGGAGATCGAGGCGGCATGGAAGTGAAGGTTCAGAACCACAAGAGTCCTCGTCCTGGCTTTCTTGGTGTTCATTAATCTAATATCATTTATGCCTATTCATCTTATGTGATGCTGATTGAGATCATCTCTTAACCCATAGCAGTACAGAGCTTTCGTGAGGTCTAAATCAATCATCTTAAATCCTCAAATTGGCAACAAAAATTATTTTTTCCATGCTTACATAACTTCAGAAAAATAAATATGGATATAACATGAAACAAAATGAATTATAATTATCAAATTTAATCAGAAATTGCCAATTTGAACACAGAAACAGTGATTATGTATTATTTACTGTGTTGCCAATTTACAGAGTTTAATGATTAGTTACAATTAAACTGCTCTAATTCGAGAATGCCACAGCATACAGCGTTGGGAATGGGCTCAAATTTTTCAGTGAATTTTTCTCTTTCTGCTCATGTTTAATGTGTAATGCCCAGCATTCTGTACCAACAGATACTGCAAAAGTGTCTCCTAAAGGAGACGCTGTACCGCTGTGGGTTCAATATTGCACCCTCTTTAACCCATAGCAGCACAGAATTTTCTTTTAGGTAAAGTTAATCATCTTTTCCTCCTCAAATTGGCACCATTCATTTTATTTGAAAGTTCAAAGTTCAATTTTCAGTTTCCAATTTTCCACTTCTACTTAGTTTTGAATGAAATAAGATGAAATATAAGAAGAGCCAAAGTGAATAAAATTGCACAAATTTGATCGGAAAGTGCCATTTTGCATACATCAATAGTGATATGATTTTCACCACGTTGCCAATTGAGAGAATTTAATGATTATCTGCAATAAAATCGCTCTCATTCGAGAACGACACAACATCCTGCATTTGAAATGGTTCACTGAATTTTTATGTTTCTGTTCATTTATAGTTTGTAATTCCTCTGGATCAAGAGATACTGCTAAAGTGTCACTAAAAGGAGACATTGTACTGCTATGGGTTAAAAAAATCTGTTCCATAGCAGTGTAGTAGAACTGTCAGACAGAATGTAGTACATATACATATTATTGTGATTGTAAAGATATGATTAAGCTCTATCCTGTATGTGCATACCATGTTTGTAGGGCAGTTTGCGATGACAGAATGATGATTAATTTGGAATGGCTTATTCCTAATAATGTTTCTTTTAATGTCATTGAAGGCCAGGACAATCATTGGAAAAGCTCTATTCATAAAATGTATATTAAGTTACCACTTCAAATCGAATCAGTATTATATATTAGTAAGAAAATTTCTATATAACAAATTGACAGAAAATGAAATATTTTATGTAGTAAAGTGAGTTTTAGATTTTTTTTTTTGTCCAGTGGATAAGTGAGCAGACTCTGAATCCCTTCGTGGGTGCTAATGTCCATTTGGCAAGACATTTCTTGATATTTTCCACACTCAACCCAGGTGAAGTAGATGGATACCTGGCTAGAATTAATTCCTGTAATTGCTAGAGGGCCATAACAGGAGCCATGCTGAAGCAGGGTAATGCATGTAATTGCAGTGGGGCTAGGAGTGTCAAGTCTTACAGGTGCTATGTAAGAACCCACCATTATTATTACGATTGCTTTGTGATGTTGCAATAGGCGGCTCCTATTAGGGATGATAAAAAAAGGAACAGAAAACTGTTATAGAAAGCAAGAATTTGTTGTAACAAAACACTTGAAACTGTAAACTAAAATAGATTTGTTGTAGAAAAATTAAAAGAGAGACAACTCAAAGTATTCATACACTAAGTAAAATTCATTTGTTATTCAAAAAAATTTAGGCTAGTAAATTGTGGAAATCATTTGCGCATCGTCAGTCAGTCAGTTTATCTAAAAGTACGCGTTGTTGTTCAAAAACCATTTCATTGCATGCTTTAGGCTATCTGCTAATATTAAAGTTCTTCATATGTAAGGCTACATGTATGCACAGTACATAGGCATGTATCGCTAAAGTAAGAAATGATGGCTATGATAGGTTGCTGTGAAATGAAGTCATTTTCATTATTACGAGATAATGCTTCACTCTTAGTCCCAAATTCACAAATGAGGTTTATACGATTGTTTAAACCTCCATTTAAAAGCATACAAAATAAACGTAAAATAATTGGAACACTGCCCATGCACCCACTTAAATAATATAAAGAATTGTACTGGATTCTATGTGCAATATGCTTAAAAACCAATGAGGGGGGTTTAAACAACCCCATGGTTTAAACTTCTTTTGTGAATTTGGACCTTAAAGTGTAGCAGTCATCAAAAGACATTTTACACTGCATGTTAGAGATTCATTGTAATCATACTATATTAGAAATATCTCTATAGACTGAGGCGGCTTATTGTTGAGGGCAGCAGATGATCCACCTATGCATGCAGTGTCCCCATAGAGTTAGTGCAGTGCATTTCTGCGATGTCCCACAGCTGTACGTGTAGCGCACAAAGATTGTAAAGCATGCGCTTTATGATCTTTGGTAGCACGCAGAGTAGAGAAATCCATTCCCAACCATAGAGTTACATATGCACTATGATACGCACTAACCTGGGGACACTACAGTAATGGCACTGCCCACAAATTGCTTCTTGGATTGGTCTATAGGGAGATATTGCAAACTTGAAATACATGAAGAGTCTCAGTGATTTTATAGGTAGACTTATCGGCACACTCGAGCATGTGTTGTTGGTATTTATGGAATCAAACAGCCGTTCAATTCTGTAAGTACCCTAATTGTGTAGTCTAACATTATCCTTTATTTTTCTCAAACTCTTTAACTTTTAACCCTTAGAATGCCAGGCAAAATTGGGGGGGGGGTGTATTTCACCCACACTAGTGGTACACAAATTTGTTTTCAAGTACTTAGTATAAGTTCTTAGCAAACTGTGAACTTGATAGGGTCATACATATATGCATTATTAGCTATATCATCTGAAATATGATTAAATTGTCTGTACATGAGCGATTTATAAGGTACACTGTGGATGTTCTTAAATGAATTCAGTGACCAAGGTGGTATCTGCAGACTGCTAGGTGTTGTAAATACCAAGATTATAAATCCAGATTATTACTTTTTATTACAATTGAAAGATGTCAATGAATTTTACAATGTTAAAGTGCAAATGTTAAATATTTAATGATATACAGACTTGAATATAACACACTGTGGGTATACATTACAACATGAAACATTTGATAAATATTCACAAAATGTTCAGTATTGTATATCCAACATACAGACAAGGCATAATAAAGTCAGGTTAGGACATTTTGCTTCCCTGTTAAAACACTACAACAGTACTCAAAATCTGAATTATGGGTGAAAATATTCTGTATTCATTTTTTTTCTTTTTTTACTGTTCAGTTTGCGTTTACTATTTTAGACAAAAGCTAGAGCATTTTGTTTGAATTTGTAAATTGTGCTGTCAGTGATCAATACTTGTCAAACCATCATTATTGTAATATATATAAATTTGGACATATTGAAAGATTAATTGTTGTTTGAAATGAAGTTTCTATGATTTTAGCATGCAGGATGATAGAAAGAAGTGAGGATAATTATGTATAGAGGAAGATGAATGAAGAGAATAATAAATGAATTGCACTAAGGAAAAGAGAAGGAGAGAGAGGGAGAAAGAGGAAGGGGGAGCAAAACCCTTCACCACAAAATATGAAGCATGGAGATGGAATTGTTAGATTTACCTACTCCAATTTCAGTCATATTGCCTACATTTTCAGCAGAGAGAGAGAGAGAGAGAGAGATGGATGTGATGATGAAGAATACTTTATTCTTAACAGAAGAGAGGGAGAGTGATAGAAAAAGCAGAAAATAAAGGTTGGAAGGAAGGTGGAGTTATGTGTACATGTGTGTAGTCTCAAAAGGAAAAAAAAATGGGGGGGGGGTGGAATTAATATTTGATAGCGGAGTGCTTACATGTGTAATGCTAGTGTTAAGAGTGAGATTAGTCTATAATCTTTCTGAGAGAATTGACCCAGGTGTGGTCAAATGATTTTTCAGGTGAATGAAAAAAAGAAAAGGAGAAGAGGAAGAAGAAAGAAGAGTATGCGGGAAGAGAGCTAAATAAGGCAAGGCCATGTGCAACTATGTAATTTAGTCCTATTTGTTCATTGAAAGCGTGAATAAACTCCTTCCCCACCTATCAAAATACCCTGGCGCTGCCCCTGAGAAGGAGTAGTGGGAAGAAGTCCCGGGAAGAATACAGTACATGAAAGAGAGAAAGGGCCTGGGGGGGGGGGGGGGGGGTGCGCCGCCGGATAACAAAATGATTAGCGCATGCGCGTTAATCAGACAAAAATTGTGTGCACTCATCGCTGGGATCCGTCTTTGGTAAGTGTAAAATCACATTCTTGGGTACCTTAATAAAAATTTGACGCTTCCTACAATCTTATTATAACGTTTTGTAAAATGCTTAACATTGTTTTCTCTTACTTAGAGGGATGAATACTCCGTAATATACTATAAAGTGAGGGAATGTCGGATAAACTTTTTATTTCAGTCCCACACCTATAAATTGGTGACGTGAAATGATGAGCTGGCACTGCACTGTTGTCTTCATTGTCTGTGTTTCGTCTGTTCTTTTTACGAATAAAACTGTAAAGTAGTAATCCTTTTGCCACCCGTCTAATCTTTTTCATTGAGAGTGTTTGATATCCTTATTTTAATTATCTAAATCTAATTCTCATGAAATTATAGACTCGAGCTCATCAGCAATCAAATTGTAGACTACTAAACTGTCGGTTCGACCACCCGTAGCCTAGGTCGAGACGGCATTTTGAATACCGAAACTAATTGCTGACGCAAACACGAAATACATTGACTTTGATCTTCTATGATAGAGAAGAAAAGTTTTGATTTTACTTACCAATAATGTTCTTGAGGCTCTCAATTTTCCCCTTCCTGCTTCATATCTGATGAATGAACTGAAAATGGTGAATTTTAAGAAGAAAAAAAAAATGATGCTTATCAGACTCGTAGGTCATGTAGGTCAACAGCATGCCGTTGAGTAACACACAATAAAGCATGCTATTTAGTTTCGGTACAGACTTGTCACATTTGCGGGACGAGGTCAATTCATTGACCGTGTGCACAGGATGAGTGAGTTTGGCGTTGTCTTTGCAATTGCAGTTTGACATTGTCTTTGAGTGACAGACATGTCAAGTCTCACATATTAGGCATGAAACTCCTGCATTGGGGGCTTAAGTGAGTCCAGTGCTAAGAAACAGACACTGAAAACGGGCTAAAAATCAAGAATTTGCCGGCTTTGTGGCAAGTTTTTTTTCGCTTATTGCAAGCTACAAGTGATGGTACTGGCGAAACATAATAATACCAAACCCCCCCCCCCCCCCACCTTCTGATGATGGAACTAATGAATAATGTTGAATGCAAGACCTGACTTGCCGTAATTCATTCAAAATTAGAGCACTGACGCGCACAGCAACGTCCCCAGTGCACGACTATTCATGATGCAGTGCAATTTATCTGTCCTTGTATGCGTTGACTTTCTGAACACATATAATGCACCCAGATCGAATGATTGCCAGAGATACATGTATAGAGTCATGGGTTTGAAACTTATTTTGAATTCCGGATTTTCTAAATTCTGTGAGTTATTTAAAAAAAATCAACATTGTGATTAAAGTAGGGTAATATATAAACGATCATAAGAAGTAAGTTAATCTGAACAGGTATTACCAACACCACTGCACAAAAGTCACTAATGTTCAGTCAAAACCTCAACAACATTTGATTTACAAATACCAGCATCAAAATATCATTGAGCTGCAGAAAATTCAACTCCTTGATGTTGGCAGACATAAGTCCAAAAATGAAATCCTTAATTTACTGTCAATTCTGTCAGTGCGCACACTAAAAATTCCCCGCTGCAATTGAGCACCAAGCGCTCTAGCTACACTTCATAGCTCCATAACAGGTTCATTGAATACATGTATAATGCTGTCTGTGCACTCTTTAAATTGACATTTCCATGCACGTGGGTATTTAGATTGGGCGATCTTCATCCCCATGTGACCCGGTGATAAACGGCTCAACCCCATGCACGATGCAATTTCAAATCATTGATTTGTCAAAAATAGATATTTTGTGTGTATATACAAGACACAAAGCCCTACATTGTGAAGTCTATGAGAGAGATCTTACTAAGGTTCCTCTGGGAAAGACCTCATCCAAAAGATGCAACTCAGGTTCAAACCTGTGTGTGATTAAAGTCGGTTTGCAGGCGAAAATAGAGCTGACTGCAGACATTACCATAAGACCAACCCATTCTGGCGTGCTCCTATCATGACGAGGATTTAGTTACCTCTGGAATTTATATGTGAAGGTTGGCCTTGACTAAAATCCATACAGTACCATGACCATGTAGAGATAGTAACATAATATTAAGCAAGTCCAAAAATTCTTTCTTATATAATAATCTTTTTTCAAGTAGTTAACTTCCGCAGATTTAACTATATCATTGTTTTCTCCTATATAGAGAAGTTTTTTAAATAGACCAAGTCAACTTCTACCATCCTGCCCTAGTCATGAACGCACAAAAGAAGTCAACAGTGAACAGTCCCTGCTCCCTAGAGCAGTACCTCCTCCTTGCCAAGACGGCCAAGGGGGCTGCTATGGTAGCTCTCATCAAACAGTGTGTGGAGGCACCTGGGGTCTATGTGTTTGGAGAGCTTTTAGAGATGCCTAATGTCACAGAGGTAAATAACATACTCATAGATGAGATAATCACAAGAAATATAATTTTCACAAGTTCATACAGAAATTACAATGACCGTTCAGTATTTCATATGTATGATAACTGAGTAGCAAGCACAAAAAATGAAATAATTGATCTAGCTAGTTGATGCATTTTGAGTAAGCAAATTGTTCAATCCTTTAGCTTTGAGTGAAAGAGAAATATAACTTGCAGCTTATGTGTATTAAGAAAATATTTATTTTAAAATTTTGTCTAAAAAATGGACATGCGCCATGTCTATTTCTGTTAGTTGACAATGATCTTGTACTGTGTCTCTCATAAACGTATCAGACATGATTTTCATAGATTTCTTAGGGTCTTGTAACTTTATACAGGCATCAGTCGGTGCTCTAGAAATTCTGATTCCGAATTTGATGCTAAAGCAAATATTTGTCATACAGAGAGACTACCCTATGCTGTGTAGATGTGTATAGAATTCTCCCATTTGCTATTTGCTATCATTCTTTTCTTATGCAAGGGGCAGTTCTTTTCTAAGATTTCTTGACAAAAACCAAACTTTGTACAAACTTATTTCTTCCTATTATAATCGATGTTTGAAATGATTTATTTACTCTTCTTATACTGTCTCGAGTATTTTTGTTATGTGCTCATTGTTAATATTTTTCTACTTTCATTCATTCATTTCAGCTTGCTAATGGACCTAATGCAAATTATTTAGAACTCTTGAATCTTTTTGCCTTTGGGACATACAGTGATTATTTAGGTAAGACTAAGTCGCAAGTAGAAAATAGACATCTAATAAAGTGATTTTCAAAAAGAAAAATATATACAAATCACACACAAAACAAACAACATTTGTAAGTCATTTCTGTTAATGTATCAAGTGGTATTTTTCTTTTAAAGATCTTAATTGAAAACAGAAAATCATTCTTGAGAGGTTTTCTGCCAAATAAGAATACATGGAAAGCTTACAGTGAGTATTATACATCAAAATGTACTTCAGATACCACTTCATATTTTTTACATATTGACTCTGATTTACCAAGTATTCACAATATTTTGTAAAGTTTCCTTACCTGAATACACAAACATGAAAATGAGCAAACAAAATCTAGAATGACTAAGACTTCATAGATCAATTAACATTGTGTGTGTATTTCATGGAAATGTACATCATTATGAACAAACCTTTTCCTTATTCCTTCAGGTAATAAAAACAAATTCCCAGAATTGACTGCACCTATGGTATCCAAGCTGAGGCATCTCACTATCGTATCATTAGCTGCCAAGTCAAAGAGGATACCATACTCTGTGTTACTCCAGGAACTTGATATGAAGAACCTCAGAGAATTAGAAGTAAGTATGTGTTTGTTTGTTTTTGTTGATGTAAAAACTTCCTCTATTAAAGCTAATGGAATTTCATTTTAAGAAAAGCTGACTCATAGTAATTATATATTGTTGCAATAGCTGAGTAAAGTAAGTAGTTAGATTTTTTTTCTGATCCAGTAACTGAAGTGAAGTGTAATCCATCTAAAATATAAAAAGGAAGAAGAAGAAGAAGAAGAAGAAGAAGAAGAAGAAGAAGAAGAAGAAGAAGAAGAAGAAGAAGAAGAAGAAGAAGAAGAAGAAGAAGAAGAAGAAGAAGAAGAAGAAGAAGAAGAAGAAGAAGGAAGGAAGAAGAAGGAAGAAGAAGAAGGAAGAAGAAAAGAAGAAGAAGAAGAAGAAGAAGGAGGAGGAGGAGGAGGAGGAGGAGGAGGAGGAGGAGAAAAGAAATGCAGTGTGACAAGTGAATTTCTCAGATGGGTAGAAGTGAAGTAAAAGTCAAGCAAGGATTTCAGTATATTCTTGTAAATACCATTTTCTTTTTCAATTCAGCCATTGCTTGCAAGTTGTATTTTTCTTTTATTGCTACATTTTTGTCATTTCCATTGTCATTGTCATATATATATATATATCTACACATAAAACAAAACAGATAGTGTTCTGCTTGGGGTTGGTGAAATCAAAATATTCAAAATTAAATAAAAAAAACTCTGTTGATAAAGAAGTTCTCACAAATTTTTGCCCTTAGGGCTTTATCAAGTGCTTTATTTGATGTAGTATAGCTACACACTTGCTATTCTCCACCCAGGTGTAGTAAATGGGTACCTGGTAGGAAGAGATTCCTATAAATGCTAGAGTGCTATAATAAAGCCATGCTAAAGCCAGGGTAATTTAACTGTGGAGCGCCAGGAGTGTCAAGCTTGACAGACATGAGTGTTATACAAGAAACTACTATTATTATCATTTTACTCTCTTAGGACCTAATCATCGAGACGATATACTCAGAGATTATCCAAGGTAAACTGGATCAGAAGAATCAACTCTTAGAAGTCGAATTCACCATTGGACGTGACATTAGGCAGGATGCCATTGCTGATATAGTTAATGTTTTGCAAGAATGGTGAGATATTTGTTTCTTAATAGGAGTTCAAAAGTTGACATTCTCTGAATGGTCATTTTCCTTATTTTCTTTACCTAAAACCAGGCTCGACACCAACAGGTGCCCTGGACACATTGACACCAAAAATTGAGTTCCTGTCCCCCTACATTAAAAAATGTAAACACACTGCTTAGGGCACACAGACCTTGAAATTTTAATCTTGACACCCCCCCCCCCCCCCAAACTAACAAAGTCAGTGTGGAACCCTTCCTTGAATCCTGCAATCTCATCAACTAACTGCGATATCATTAAGGTCACTGTTGACAGTACGCAAATGTCTGCCAGAATATTTTATACTTCTGTTATGTTCATTCCTGGTGAATGTGAAGTTTGGACTATAACTAATGTTGTAAACCTGTTGGCACGGTACGGGTTTATTTAATTCTTGCAAGCTGTGATTGAAGGAGAAACTTTATGACAACCCACCACCTCCTGTCCCAAAGTTGAGGGCAACTTCAGTAAATGTGCTGGAATGAGGGGATTTCCCTTAACATGGGCTTGATATACTTGCCACCATTGAGACTGTACATGTTCTTCACAAGCATCGATGCAGATCAAGCTAGGAAGCAGGAACTCATGGCCATTGTTTTTCGATCTCGCTATGGTTCAATGAAATATCAGGAAGCATATGTTCAGGAGATCTTGCCTTCTATTCCAAAAGATGGCCTGTAGGTAGAGATATTTCAGTAGAGCTAATGCTACGTTCACACCTTTGCGTATTTGGCTTGCGTATTGCTGCGCTATCAATTCGCAGCCCTACCCAGCAATACGCAGCAAATCTGACGCGAGCAGTCACACTATTGCGTATCTAGCTCGTATTATGAGCGCTCATACAAAGCAAATGGCGTACGAGCTAAACTCGCAGTATATCGAGCACTAATGCAGCGGTTCTTGCTGCTGCGAGTGGTGTGCGAGCAACAGCACAACATTACGCGCAATCATGTGAACAACCACGAGCTAAAGCGAGGTAAATCGTGCAAGAAACGCAGCTATAGGCAATGATAAGCGCTCCAAAAAAGAGACGATTTGACCTTGCGCTTGCTTGCGATAATTTAAAAAAATTTTAAACTAGAGAGCAACTAGCAGAGGTCTATGCGCTAGTCTGCGCTTTGAGTACGAATGAGAGCATGTTTCATTGCGCTTTAATGGGTATGACTGCTTATGTCTGCGTTTGGTCAATACGCAAGCCAAATACGCAAAGGTGTGAACGTAGCATTAGGGAAATTACTGTAGGTTTAGATGAATTGTCATAAAAAAAACTTCAATAAGGGATTGGTAAGCAGTTTTGAACCATACATTGCAGTCTTTGTCTCTCTTCATGTTATAGGTGTGATGGATGTGAAACTATGCTGAACAATGTTGAAGAACAGATTCATAGAGCAAACAAACACAAAGAAAACTGCTTCAAAGTCAAGTCACAGATAGAGACAGAGGTAAGTGTCTCCTGCAAATTCCTCACCACTATTTTTGGACATGTCCGATGTATTTTGTCACCAATCCATGCAGATTTAGTGCCAGTATGTCTAATTGTGATGACAGGGATATTATAGTTACAATATATGGGGCTCTGAGATGTTCACTGACTCTCTTGCTTCTACTTTGAAAGCATATATCTTAATATTGAGTTATACATCAGCACAAAGGTCAGCAAACTTTCTCAACCTTTGCACAAGTGAAAATATTGTTGGCGATTCTCAGTGCTGTGTGTGTCTGTCCTGTACTGACTGTGTATAACACTTGCCCAGCACAGTATGTAGTTGAGGATTTCTGCTTCATTCCAAATGTGGACCATGCTAAATCCTGTGGACTCAGCACTGTAATATCCCTTTAAGTTGATCAACATGCTAAAACTGGAATGACACCAAACATCAAGGAAAATGAAGCTTTTAATACGAGAACTTTTATAACTTTTATTTGTTATTATGGTATGTTTGGTATAGTATGGGAGACAACAATACAGAAATGCCTTGAAGATCAGGGTGCCTTTGCATAAAACTTGCTATTATAGTAACTTTGCTATTATACATGTAGTCAATTTTCATGAAATACTGGATTTTAATTGGATGTTGAGCAACGTTACCATGGTAGTTACCATTGATAGCAAAGTTACTATTATAGTAAGTTTTATGCAACGGGCCCCAGAGAGAATGTAAAGTAATTATTGGTGCACGCATCTACACAATTTTAAATTTAAGGTAGTGCCTCTTGCCACTCATTTAAACATTGATTTCTACATATGTTTCTGGGAATGGTGTGCATTGTCATAATAACTATGAATTTCTTATCATCAGGATAATGGGATTGGTAGAGATATGAAATTAACTGGAGTTCTGATATCATTTCACTCAATGACTGTGGTAACTAAATGATTCACTGCAAGAACTAGGTATCATTTTTATAAAGTCTTGTATTGTTTTCACAGGTGCTGAACATCAAGAAAGCAATCAAAGCATCTTCAGTTGCGCAGGAAGGTGATGAAGCAGATATGGGTGTTGATACAAGAGAGATGGAGGCACAATCTATGAAACCTTCTAAGAAACCTTCCAAAATGAAAGGGTGAGCACTATATTTCATTTATTCAATGATTTATTCAGTTAGTTAGTCAGGCAGTTATTTATTCAGCCATTCAATCAATAATTCAATCATTTATTTTCATTCATTTATTCATTCAGTCATTTATTTACTTATCCATTCAGTCATTTATTCATTCAGTCCATTCATGCATTCATTCAATTATTTATTCATTCATTCATTACATTATTTATTCATTCAATCATTTTATTCATTCATTCATTAAAAACATTATTCATTCATTTGTTCATTCTTTCATTTATTCATTCATCCATCCATCCATTCATTCATTCATTCATCTTGCCTGTCATGGGGTGGAATCTCTATTACAGCAAAAGCTGGTTTTCATAGGTGTCCACCATCATGAAAAAAAAATGTATATCACAGATAAAAAATATATTTTAAATATTCAGAATTTAGCTGTTTACTCAGTTTCTTGTTTTTTTCCTTTCCGAATTACCCACAGAACATTTTATTTCTTTAGCACAGTGCTTCTATATTTTTGAATTAAGTCTTTTGGTTACTGTCCGATCACTTTGGAAAATTACTTTTAAGTCTACAAACAGTGGTTGCATATGTAATGAAGCAATTTTTTTTTTTCCCAGGTCAATTAAATAATAATATTCTCTTTTATCCAATGTCTTTGTTTAGTTTGAGAGGAAGTGGAAAGTTCTGGACTAAGTCAAACTGAAGGGGAATCCCTATTGTGTCAACATAGTCCTCTAGAAAAAGACTTTGAAGAAAGAGACTCTGATCTCAGAGACTGAGTTTGCAGCCTTATCATGCTGAAGATGATGTAAATATATATTGATATCGAAGTCATGATCATTGGAAGACATGTAATAGATACTGCGGAGATGTTCATGTAGAAGACCTGCGGTCAATGTAGGAACTCATCAACAGTCATGGAACCTGTCTATCAAAGGCTTCAATGGGGGGAGGGGAAATTTCCATTCTAATATTGTTAGACGCAAGCCCCATGAACAGTGGCTCCACAGTCATCCTCTTTTAAGTTCTGGATCCATGGTCTATGGTCATTCTCTCACGATGACCCAACGTATGCCTCCGGTGACAATTGCTGCAGCCTCTCTCTCATCAAAGATACATGGTAGGGTAGCAATGGACTTTGAGGTCAGGGTTAGGGTTAGGGTTATGCAAAGCAGTTGGTCCAGGGTCAGAGTTCAGTATTCAGTTAGTGTACAAAATTGATGCAGAGCAGTTGTTGCAGCAGCATGTATCATTGATTCTCCTGTAAATTTCTTCAGCCCTTGATCTTACCCCAGTCCTAAACCTTAACCTCAACCTTAACCTAAGTGTTAACTTGGACCTAGACTTTAAACCTGAACACATATGTAACCTTTTCTAAATCCTAATCAAATACTTTCTTTTTGAAGAAATAAAGTGTAGAGTAAATTTCATGGCCCCATTTCATAAAAATTTATTGTCCATGACAAGTTATGATCATTGATATAAAGTACAGAAATCATTGCATGTGATTGACTGACTGTAAATTTGTAGAATTTTGGCATTTGTTACGGATGACAAGTTTTATGAAGCTGGAACCTAGATGACTCTTGTTTAATATTTATGGTTTCTGAGTGTCATGACTTATTAGAGCATCAGTCATGTATCAGAACTGTTTTCATTCATTTGATTCCATGGCATTCATAGGTATGTTTAAATTTTGGGAATGCTAATCCAGAATTCTGATAATTCGAATCAAACTCCAGAAGAATTGGCATATCTAGTATATTTCATATGTGGCATTTTTAGGCGTGTGATGTTATCTTTCATGATTTATCTTGATAGTTTAATAAATATATCAGCTTTGCTTTTGGTTATCTTTTTAAAGACACACTACATGGTAATGTATTTCAAACATAAATGAAAGCCCTGTCTAATAGTAGTATTAAATATTGGTTGAAAATCAAGAGTGTTATTCTGAAAATTATGTCATCTTCCATGTTGGCTAGCTTAGCAAAACAGAATTTCATGAAAAGACGCGTTCGGGACACAAACAATAGTGACAGCAGTATTCATTTCGTGTTCTTTACGTGTCTTTCCGTACAGCGTACCACTTCATTTTTCTAAGCTATAGGAAAGGATGTCAGATGTCATAACAAATTGAAATATCCTTTTATCATTTTCATATTATTCAACCATCAAAACATACAGAGAACAGGGTTATAACAAAAGTTTCAACAAAATACAATGATGGTTTGATGACCCCGGAGAAACAGAGCTTATAAAAAGGGGCCACCAAATTAAAATATACGAAAGATCAAATAAATAGACAAGGAAAATCACAGTAGTCAAGATAATAGTATATAGAATAATAGTACACTCATGCAGCAAAAATAATATGCTGGAATAAGCTCTCATCACTAGTGCTTGTGCAGATGTCTGTCTCTTGATTTATTGGATTGCAGCTAGCTTTGTGCAGCCATTTCACCAATGACTTGCCCATATTTTAATTTGTTGTGACAATTAACATCCCATTACAAACAAACACGTAACAGATAACGTTGTTTTTCAGGATACCACCCAAGATAATTATTTTGGTAGAAAGTCTAGCATTGTTTTACTACATGTAGATAATTTCTTGTGTACATGTATGTTTTGTTCATGCATCAGTAATACATGTACTATTTCTCTCTTTCAGATTGTTATTTCTTCATTATCGTAAAGAATATGTATTAGATAGGTTGATGTTTTGTAAATCATGCATTTACAGAGATGCCCATTCAAATTATTTTGATATTATAGAAAACATGGATGATGTTACCAAAGATGATGCTTGTGGTGATTCCAAGTAATTTCAGCAGTAAAGTTTTTTCAATGTAGATAAAATGGGGGATCATATGATTATTATGTCTAAAATAAAAGTTGCAAAATCGATAATATGTATTTTGAACAGGTATAGTGGTCATATGCATTATTATATATCTAATTTTTATTTTGATGCATGGTAGTTTTAAAACTTAAGCAACATTTTTGTAAAGGGGGGTAGGGGGAATTAAGTAAAATTCCCTCATGACAAATTTGGAGAAAGGGAAAGATGTGAGGAGAGGGATAGAGAAACACATGAAGAGAAGGAGAGAGAGAGAGAGAGAGAGAGAAAGAGAGGGAAAATAAATAAAATCAGGGAAGATGAGGATTTGGGTAAGAGGGAAAGATGGAAACACGGGGGAAGACGGAGAGAGAGAGAAACAGAGTCAGGATAGAAGGGGGGGTTGGTTGGAGGGAAAGATGGAAACATGGGGGGAAGATGGAGAGAGAAGAAACAGAGTCAGGATAGAAGGGGGTTGGGTGGTTGGAGGGAAAGATGGAAACATGGGGGAAGACAGAGAAAGAGAGAAACAGAATCAGGATAGAAGGGGGTTGGTTGGAGGGAAAGATGGAAACAGGGGAAGACGGAGAGAGAGAGAAATAGAGTCAGGATAGTAGGGGTGTTGGTTGGAGGGAAAGATGGAAACATGGGGGAAGATGGAGAGAGAGAGAGAGAGAGAGAAAATAGAGTCAGGATGGAAGGGGGGTTGGTTGGAGGGAAAGATGGAAACATGGGGGAAGATGGAGAGAAAGAGAGAGAGAAAATAGAGTCAGGATAGAAGGGGGGTTGGTTGGAGGGAAAGATGGAAATATGGGGGAAGACGGAGAGAGAAAGAAACAGAGTCAGGATAGATGGGGGTTGGTTGGAGGGAAAGATGGAAACGTGGGTGAAGACGGAGAGAGAAAGAAACAGAGTCAGGATAGATGGGGGTTGGTTGGAGGGAAAGATGGAAACATGGGGGAAGACGGAGAGAGAGAGAGAAACAGAGTCAGGATAGATGGGGGTTGGTTGGAGGGAAAGATGGAAACATGGGGGAAGACGGAGAGAGAGAGAAACAGAGTCAGGATAGAAGGGGGTTGGTTGGAGGGAAAGATGGAAACATGGGGGAAGATGGAGAGAGAGAGAAACAGAGTCAGGATAGAAGGGGGGTTGGTTGGAGGGAAAGATGGAAACATGGGGGAAGACAGAGAGAGAGAGAGAGAAACAGAGCCAGGATAGAAGGGGGTCGGTTGGAGGGAAAGATGGAAAGATGGGGGAAGACGGAGAGAGAGAGAGAGAGAGA
>CM057166.1:1711993-1724573 GCA_029962745.1 Echinometra lucunter | reverse complement strand
ATGGTAAGTCCAAAACCTCAACCACACAAGATTACTTATATATTCAACATAATCACTCTTTCCCAACAGGCTTCCTGCATGGCCAGAACTCATACTCATATCTGCATTAAACCCATTTTTTAAAGGATGAGATCAAATCTAATAATAATCATGATAATGGAGAAAAAAGAATGTTGAACTAGGGAAAGATATCCTTGGCTATACGATCATAGTCTACAAATCCTCGACTGCATATACACTTTGATCTTTCTCAGTGAAAATATCCTCGTGAGCCATATCTTCTATATAAAATAAAGACGAAACAAGGGCAAGGCATTGATTTTGATGAGAAGGGGGGGGGGGTAGGAGTTCTGATCCGAAAACAGGAGCTTAGCTCAGATACCCCCCCCCCCCAAAAAAAAAAAAAAAAAAAAAAAAAAAAAAAAAAAAAGAGGCAAATTTGACATTTTCATATAAATTGTAAACACTCCAGTGTTGCTTGTCCGTTTGTTTTTGTTGTTTTTTGTATTTGTTTTTGTTCCTTGGTGAAGATACGATCACCTTTCAACAGGTATGGCAAAAACCTAATTACTATTTTGCTTTTATGATTAAAATTTCACCTGCTTTGCCACGCATTTCCCCCATTAAAAAGGAGATGGCTATGCCCCCTACTGATATGTAAATAGATATCGAAACCATTCATAGTTCATATTGCATCATAATTTACTCTTGCTCCATAAAATGTAATGGAATTGTTCATTTGAAAGCTAAAAGTAATTTATTCACTTTTAGACTATATCTTACTCACTGAATACGCACGTCTTCATCATTACGCAATCGTCCACTATACACTGCTATATGAGATGTAATGTGAGAAAAAACTTGTAAGTTTTATGAAGTATTACCCCGGCTGTTCTACACCATACAGATATCCACGCATAGTCTGAGATTCTTCCTGGGCCTTGTGTAGCATCAATATGTATGGTCAAATCTGCATTGGAGTATTCACCCAGCTTCTCAGAACTAAACAAACAAACAAATAAACAAACAAAGAATAAATGAATAAAATCATGATAATCGAGGCAGTAGAAGGGCAGTTGCCAACCACCAAAGCAAACAATAACAAGTTCGAACGGCCACTCCACATAACTACCCTCAGACAACTCTCCTCAGACAGTCAGCCCAGAAAACTATCACTCGCTACATATAAAATCAGAGTAAAGTTAAAACCTTGCATTTTAGTCCACAAACAATCCACATATTGCTTTTTCCTGCTGTCTTATTTACACATCATCAAAACATGCTAGGTATAGTGTACAAAGCACCATGCATTATCATTATACTCAGCTAATAAACTTAGTAGATTGGCACTATTTTTGATTATAATAATAATAATAATAATAATAACATATGCAATTTGTTAGGCGCCATATCCATCTCGTAAGAGATGCTCAAGGCGCACAAGACTAGTGAAGGAGGGGGGCAAACAAAATTACAAGTAACAGAAAATCATTGATAAAATGAGTTAAAGAGGTAAGTTTTTAGCTTAATCTTAAATGTTTCCACACGCATGCTTTCCCGGATCTCTCGTGGGAGGGAATTCCATTGTGAGGGCCCCACATGGATGAATGCCCTCCCCCCCCCCCCCTTTGTTTTACATTTTGGAACTGCAAGAAGACCAGAGTCACTGGAGCGTAGAAGCCTAGATGGTGTGTAGGTGTGAATGAGAGCAGAGTTGTACTGTGGAGCAGAGCCATGAACTGAGTGATATACCAGTGTGGATTCCTTCTCTGTTATCAAATTGATATTGTAAATAAATCTAATAATGTCTTTATTCTGTTATCGTGTCTGTATTTGTGATATCGTTGCAGGTGTGTATAAATTTTATATGTTCTGACATTGTCACACATGGAATAACGATGGGATGGTGGGTTCTACACATACCCAAGTCCGACTGCCTTAGGAATAACGTAGCCATTAGCGGATGGTGTCCCTGATGTACCGATGTAAAAGAATGCATCTGAAAGTAAAACAGTTAAGACCATGTTTTTATTGTCCTTCATTTTGTTGTTCTTCCTTCTATTACCTATTCATTTATTCATTTATCTCTAATGATATTGTGAAAGCCTCTTCCTGTAGTTAACAGTATATGAAAAGTCAAGTGAATCAAAACAGGGCCCCGTTTCATTAAGCTTGTTATCAGTAACAATTGCCTCATTTCTATGACAAATTTCCTTTCAGCCAATCAGATGCAAGGATTTCAGTAGCATATAACAGTTATTGCAACTTGTTATTGATAACAAATTTTATGAAACAGGGCCAGATTTAATCAAGTCAGTGACTATCAAAGAAGTTTATATTCAAAAAATAAATTTTTAATCTTTGTTTTTTTAACCAACGGCTTCTACGCCCTTAGCCACCTAAAGGAAGATAACCATAATTAAATGAACTGATTTAGAATCACTTTCATTCCTACCAGGAGCTGTTCCATCGTATGTAAAGCCAATGATTTGTAATGTATCATCATCCACAGCGTACACAGTCCCAGCCACATTATGATGATCATCAGGTGAATTGCCTCGACGTACAAACTCTCCAATCAGCTTCCCGTAGTAATTACCACGACATTCAGCCACCACTAACGTGCGAGGCAAAATAAGATATGAACAAGAATAATGATGATGGTACGTTAGAATCAGTGTTGTGGTAATCAAAACAAGTTTTGAGCCGCTATTTCACGGTTTTCATGTTTTGTGTGATTTTTACAACTGTGTTTTGAGATGACCAAAACGCAGATCTTGGCCTGAAAATGATCTATTAAAGCACTCCGAGACAGCTATTTCTAATTTATCCCTTACACGCTAGAATTAAGACAGAAGATAGTTAAAATTCTTGAAATATCTCCTGGTTCGCATATCTTTGAAATTATACTTTTTATTTATTAGATCATGCACTTGATCTTGATTAGGCCTACTGAAAAAAAAAATTGGTTTAAGATGACCGCGGAGGGAATAGGGACATAAAGTGGACAAAGGTATGCTGGATATTTTGCTGTTCAGAGTTATAACGACGTGAATGAAGAATCGTTTATTCATTCATTTCTCATTCATTCATTTATTTTTCCACTTTCAATTTTCTTTTATATATTTACAATAATGTATAGTGTACATATTTACATGAATGTTAACATACATGTAGATCAAATTGCAATACAATACATTAATTACATGAAATTGATTCATTATTTTGATTCTATGCAACATATATCCCTAACTTCCTAAAATGACAAACATGACAGAATTAAATTCTACTGCATTGCTCAGGAATATATATGATTCAAAACGCATAATTCTGCTCTTCAGGTCGACTGAAGAGAATCATCAGATGGCGTTCCATACATTTGATGAGAGAGAGAGAGAGAGAGAGAGAGAAGGGGGATAGTTCGGTTGCAAATGGGGTTGTATTTTTCGTTTTTGGTCAAGTTCCATAACAAAACATGTATCGAATACACGCCTACACTTTCGCTTGATTTCCCGTTTATCATTGGCATAGAGTGAGTTCAGCTATGGGGGGGGGGGGGGGGGGCACTGGCACCTCGAGTGAGGAGCAGCTGCTTACTTGGAAAACAAATACAAATCAACAAAGCAGCTTACTACACGAGGGGATCTTAATATTGTCTCTTTTCTCCTTCCCATTCCTTCCCCGACTCCTTTTCTGTTTTTATTCTCAATTTTCCTTTTCCTTGCAGTTTGAGAAAATGAAACTTGATGTAGATCACGGTGAGTTTAACGCCTATAATCACTCTTTCTACGAATATTTATATAACCTTGACTCAGGTTTGTTTTGCTCTGTAACGCAAATAACTTATGAATTTTATTATTTGCTAGCGATTACTGAATCAGAACCATAAGATAGAATTCACGATTTCCACCTGGCACTGTAATCATTTCACTCAAAATCTAAGTATTTGCTTTATTATACTACCATCAAGCTCAAGATGTAGTTTAATTTCAGAATGTATTTTCAGGAAACATGGCGGATCCCGAAACTCCCATACAAACCCTCTTTATCATGATCAATGTACGTCGTTCAGTAGGTTCGGCTGACAATGACATATTGTTATTCCGATCATGATCTTGAGGACAAAAGAATATGGAAACAAGGAACTAAAACCAAACATGCGGAGGCGGCGACAGAATTACAGAATGAGAGGATGGGTGGGGCGGAGGCAAGTTGTCGGGGGGGGGAGGCAAAATTGGCGGGCGTGAACTGTATCCGTTTTTTTTTTTTCTTTCTTTCATAAAGATGCTAATTGAGGTTAGCAGATTGGAATCGGAGCGGAGAGGGAGGGATGGGGCAAGGGGGGGGGGCGTGACAGGAGAATTGCCCTCAATCTCCCCTCTGGTACGGTATAGATACCATCCGATACTACTTGCCATTATCATGATTGCTCGGCTTGGCTGTTGATTAACACCTTACGATTTAATTCATGCATTCATGCTTTTCACATGCAATTATAGTTATAGCTAATCACATTAAATTGACTTGAGTGAGGTGAAATGTGTGGGAGTTTGTTTGCTAGTTGACTCACTTATACGAACTGTCTACACTCTGTTTTTATAGTGTTTTAAATAAATTCAGCGTTTGTGTTATTCTATTTTTACCTTGTTAACTAATTCCAGCCCATTGTTTCATAAAGCTGTTCGTAAGTTACGAACGACTTTACGCACGACTAGTGATACCTTCTTATTCTACATGTAAATGAAAGAGAATCTGATTAGCATCCAAGAACATGTTCCAGTCGTGCGTAAAGTCGTTCGTTACTTACAAACAGCTTTATGAAACACCCCCCTGGATCATAAAACAATACCTATTTAAAGGTAGCCAGTCCCTTTTGCAGACCTTATTCTAAAAGTTCCCTGACTCTGTCATCATTTGAAAGAGAACGGCTATACTGCCGGCGAGCTGATCCGATATGCTTATTCAAGGTTGGTAGCCAGATTTTCATTTTACATTAATAACTTAAGCAACGTATGACCGTAAGATCAAATGAACAGTATCAGAAGGGCATATCCTAAACTCATGCCAAGTTGTATGGATTTTCGTAGATTTTGCAAAAGGGACGGGCTACCTTTAAAGCAGAAAATAACCCGAGGTGAAATATTCATTTTTGTTTCATTCGTTTCCTCTGTTATCTAAATTCTATTCATCAGGGGAAATACTCTTAGATGAACAGATAGAGAAAAGACCTACTCGAAAAAAAAAACTAAGAAAAAAAAAAGGTTCAAGTTTGCACCTTAAGTGCAACACTGGCAGCACGTTTTGGGGTGCAATCTTGCACCCTACATGAATAAGGTGCACCTTTTTGTTCTTGTTTGCACCCGGGAATGCCTGTTTGCACCCCAAAAGGTCCAACTTTGCACCTTTAAGGGTGCAGAAATTTTTGCATTCGAAAGGGTGCAAATTTGCACCTTTTCTAAAGGGTACAATTTAGCTAACCTGCTAACTGCACCCTTAAAGGTGCAAAAAGCTTCTTAGGGTGCAACTTAAAGGTAACTCGTCCCTTTTGCAAAGTCGACGAAAATCCATACAATTTGGCATGAGTTAAGGATGTGCCCTTCTGATACTGTTCATTTTATCTTACGGTCATAAATTTCTTAAGTTATTAGTGCAAAATGAAAATCTGGCTACCAATACCTTGAATAAGCAAGTCGGATCAGCTCACCGGCAGACTTAGCGCAGCCAGCTGTATTATAGCTAGCTAGCTAAGCCGTGCGCAGCTCGCGGCCACGGCACGTACCGTACATAATAATAGCGGCGCTGTAACGTGAATCCTTTCGTTGTGCGGTATCTCGAATCTTCAGGTCTTTTTTTCGTGGTACGAAAAAAGAAAGCTCTCATGAATTATCGAAGATTATTTCCTTAAAACCGAACTTCACGTTTTATATAGCCTTTCTCTCTCAAATGATGACAGAGTCATGGAACTTTCAGAATTGGGTCTGCAAAAGGGACGTGCCGTCTTTAAAGACATCTGCCTCGTCAAAAGGAGCTCCCAGTTTTGCATTTGAAGGGTGCAAAATTGTACCTTCTTTCTTAGTGTGTATATAGAAATTGTTTTTCGATAAGCTGGCTATATACTTTTTTTAACAATAAAAAATCGAAAAAAAAAGTATTAATGGTATCTGTGAGGGAGCACTTCATCAGTCATTATGATAAATTTCTAAAAAATCTAATATACGTATCGTCTGTGATTAACTTTCCTTTCATTTAATAGGCTTATCTATTATTTAGATAATCTAGAGTTTTTATTTCTTTCTTTAGTATGTATTATCATTCAATAATGATAATAATCTGCATTCATCTCTCTGAGATGTGTCTTTTAAAGAAATATTATTACCCCGGTCATCGTTTGCAAAAGTTTAAGACCGCTCTCCCAAAACACAACAACTCAAAGAAAAATGAAAAGTTAAACATATTTAATTTTCAGACATACATTTGTTTTCAGCGCATTCATATGAGGTTATACCATTACTCTTGTGCTACTAACCACTGTAATCATTGAATGAGACAAAAGAATGTATTCCAAATTATTGAAATACCCACAAATTCTCAGGTGGTCTCAAACTCTTGCAAATGATCGTTTAAGCAAAGCTATAAAAAGGTAAAGATAACAAATATAAAGTTCACTGTTTTCTTCTGAGGGCACAATGATAATGAAGATACTTGTCACCACCTTCATCCAAAACATTAATTTTGGGTCTCCGACTGGAATTCAGGACCTTACTACCCAAAGAATCCTAATAACCAATTATGACTTTGAGTACTGGTTTAGTGACAAACATATATCGTATTTGTACTTTCTTCCAATATCATAATGCAACAGCACAGTGGGATTTACTGATAAAGCCGAAAGATAACATTATTATTAGTACTTTTAAATAACCATAATACCAACATGACAGAAAACTGTTATATTTACCTGACAGAATCACTACCACAGATATAAGTTTAAACAGTGCCATGCTTGCACCAAGATTTACTTAAGGCAGTAGCTTCGAAAGAGATCTGTACTTGTAGTTGTAGTTCTCTGCAGTGCTTCTAACTCTACTGCAAGTATCAACATTCGTTTTTGGTGTCAGGCTAATTCTATAATGAATAGGGGCCTATTATGTGGTACCATGCCGTACGATCTCTGATAGATAGAAAGCCACACAGAATCATTGAACTCTTTCTGGTTCGATGCTTTCTTTCTATTAGAAACAAACCATGTACATTATCATATTTTATTGTACTGTAGACCACTAGACAGCCTGCATGCTTGGTTGCATTATCGTAGACGGGTCCTCATATGAGGGGGGGGGGGGGGGGGGATGATTACCATAGTGATACACAGTGATACAATACACAGTGATCAATATACACACGTTATACATCCACTTCAAAAAGTGGGGGCGGATGCATGCCCCATCCCCCCCTCCCCAGCTATCTACGCCCGTGCTCGGTTGAATAAAACCGTGCTGTTCTGTTTCTTTCTCATTTTTTCCCGATGGAGTACACCCATCTGCCAGGCTTGCTTTTTTGACTGAGTAATCACTTGCACATTAAGTCATCAACACTGTTATTATCATAATTTAAATTCAAATCTAAATTCATATTTATCCATTTCCAAAGGAAAGATAATAGAATGACATTGCATAGGATAAATTATACAAACAATATGAAATTAAGATGTATACATTATTTTTTCCTTCATGAGTTAACATATCAATGAATGATTAGAATGAATTATTACAAATTATTGATTTCTGTGGAAATGGAGGGATCCACTATAAAGCAATAGTTTTGGTTTGGCGTCACCTGGGCCCGGGAGGCGAAAAGCGAACTTAATCACTGTGACCGGCTTGGGTCTCTCCTCCCGATATAACTGACATGACTGACTAGGGGTGTGCAGGTGGACCACTACACCGGGGTTTCCCCCTATACTCTTATACGAATAGTGCAGTGGGATCTTCAACGTGCAAAGGTGGTTACTCTCCTTTACACGGAACCTCCATTTAACGTCCTATCCGAGGTGAGTGTTTTGCACTGAAACATCTATGAAACAGGGGAGGGGCACGTTAACACACAACGTATAGGCTTCAGTCATCCGCCTGATTTTCCTTTATGAATTTTCATTGGGTAAAATGCAACACAATCACAAACATACATGTATAGGCCTACATAAACAAAACATTACAATACTTCCGCCTGATGAAACTTGACGGGGCGCCGACAAATGCTCCACGACAGAGCAAAGGGCTCTGCTCCACGACAATTGCTCCGACGATGATTGCTCCGCCGACATTTGCTCCGCCGACATTTGCTTCGCGACAATAATTGCTCCACCGACATCTGCTCCGTCGATAAATGCTTACGTGACATTATTATTTCTGACAATTATTGCTCTTGGATGGGACAACTTAAAGGAAAGAAAGTAATATAAAGAAATGAAGCAGGTGCGTCGAAGATCCTGTATGGTGGGGGGAGGGCAGCTGCTCCCCGCATGAAGATGCTATTGACAAAATTTCACTTTCCCCACAATTGGGGGAAATAATAATTTAAAAATGAAACGTTCATTTTTTCTCAAAGCTTGCTCGCTTCGCTCGTTGGCATTCATGTCAAATGCCTATGTCAAATTATGTTTTTAAACTCATTCTCTTTCATATTAAATGCCCAATTCCCGATTATATATTTTCGACCTGCTCGCTTGACTCGCTCGTAGGCTAATCATGTATTTATTCTTTCGCGAGCCTCCTCAAAACTGGTTATCTATTTCAATCACTAAAATGTTAATTAAACTAGTTTTAAAATATTGTAGAATTAATTACGTTAAGATCTAACAATTCTGTTTTAGAAATCTTTTTGTAAACTGAAACAACAGAATATATTCGTTCCTTTTTGTAGATGAAATACTGCATTAGACTTTAAAGATAATTTTTTCGATTGTGGCTCTTTCATATGGATTGAATTTAAATTCATACTTATGCGTGTACCTACCTATATTTTTTATTCATGTTTATCACTAGTTGAATATTATTATATTTTTTTCAGTAATCGTCTTCTATATAGATATATACTACGGTAATACCATTGCTTTGTAAAGTAAGATTTATCAATGTGAAGCGCATAGAGACTTTTTAAAAGTATTATGCGCTATATAAGAAACTTTTATCATTATTATCATTATTGTTATTATTATTATTTTTATTTACTATTATTATTATTGTTATTGTTGTTGTTATCATTGTTACTATCATTATCATTGTTATCATTATTATTATTGTTATTACTGCTTCTTCTAAAAATGACATTCTCTTCGAATTCAAAACTAAGATAGGGTGGAATCGCCTGGATATAGGATAAAACTCTTAATTATAACAAAACATGACCATTTGTTTGAGATTTCACTTGGGCTCGAACAAAACCCTCATACGCCCGGCCCTTAAGTGGACACGCCCCCCCCCCCATTCCATAGCCCAACCCCGAATCCATCACACTTGTCGCAGCGCTATGGCGTCAACAATCAAAGTTTGCATTCATTCGCTGCTTACTTTAAAAACTGTTTTATCCCCATGCGAGTTCTTTAACCTAATCCTCCCATTTACCTGAACCAAAGGCCCACTGGCGTAGATTCCGGGTGGAGGGGGGGGGGGTATCACCCCTACCACTTTTCAAAATGTGTGTGTGTGTGTGTGTGTGTTTTTGTGTGGGTGTGTGGGTGTGTGTGTGTGTGTGTGGAGGTGGGAACGAAATATCTAAAACCACCGAAGCCTAACACCACTGTGAGTACCAATTTAGTATCTCTTTACTCAAGAGGAGGCCACCCTTCGAATGGCAAAGCAAAAAGTGAAGTAATCAGCTAGAATTTTTACACACTTTTCCTCTCCTGTCGATAGGCCTACCTCATGAAAATTTTGGTCCACACCTAGGAACTATAAGTGCCCAGGATGTATTTTATGTCAACCAAGCTTAAATAAGTATGTTGAAAATATCATATTATAACCTTACCAAAACTCAATTTACTGGCGTAAAGTGCAATACGAGTCTGGTGTTGTTTTCATATAACCATAAATCTATCAACGAACAGGGACTCATCATTCGTTTGGAAAAAATACAGAACTTTGGATCTACATAAAACACCTCATCCGTGGGAAGAGGTGCAGAAATTAGAATCAGTACAAGGATCCCCTCCCCCCGGCCCCTCCCTCTACTTTAATCAGGGAACCCACAAAACAAGCTGTGCTTTCCAATGGGTTCCCTTTTTCATTCCTGACTTTTGTATTTACTTTACATTGTAAATTTTGTTGATATGGAAATGAAAATTTAAACAAAAAAATCATCTTTCTCATAATGGGATTCCGCTGAATAGTGTTAGTTGGCATCAGCTTTTAGACGGACGCCAATGAAGATGATTTCTCATAATTTTTGCTCGCTCGCTGCGCTCTCTCGCAATTCACTGTTGTGCCATGTGTGCTCTAAATTCGAGACCCAACAAAGTCCCGTATTTCACTATCGAAAATCTGGTCACCCTGGGGTAAATACCCCCAATCTCCCGGGGATTTACACCAATGGATGAAATCAGTCTTGCATTCCGTATCATCCCGCTTTGAACAGAAGATCCTTAATGCTCCTCAAAACTTGAAGGGAGGGAGAGAGAGAGAGGGAGAGAGAGAAAGAGAGAGAGAGAGAGAGAGAGAGAGAGAGAGAGAGAGAGAGAGAGAGAGGAGGGGGAGGATGAGGGAGAGTGGGGGGAGGATGGGGGAGAGTTGGGGGGAGGGGGCTTGGAATTCAGAAAGTTGGAGAGGCATGCAAAGAGAGAGATAAAGGGGAGGCCTAAAATTTGTACAAACATTATACATGAACATGGTGATTGAAGATGCATGTTTTGAATTTGAATTTAATCTTTGCTTGGCAACCGTCTATGGCTCGCTAAAACGTCAACTCGAGTCCAGTTTCTCGCTTTGAATGGGACAAACTTGAATGGTGTCAGAAAGCTTTTCATATCTACTTACTCGTGTCAACGAAACAAATAAAAGCTTATCTTAAACCATTAAGAGCCATTTTACAAAGAAAAGGGTTTAAGTTTAGGAGGATTAAGAGTGATATGTCAATGAAAGCTCGACAAAAGATATCTCCCGAGACTTGTGGGGTATGATGGGAAGATCAGCCTTCGCGCTCAATCTGCGTTTGGTCTTCATAGAGTAAGTACCAACAAATTTCTGTCCTTCAATTGTACGACTGTATATCAAAATGCAACCGTTTCATCAGTCATAACTTTTATAGGCATTACCAAGCATTAGTATGATATAGATGTCTTGCAACATCCATGCTTCGTAGAGGCATAGAGCCTATTTTGTGGGCTATTTTGTATATTTTGTATGTTTGTTCATTTTTGTTTGTCTACTGTTACCATAGTCTTCTGCCTTTGGGTACTTTGTTTATTTTGTGTCGATCATTCATTATTTTCTGAAAGAATGATTCTTGCATACAATTTCCAGTATGACATAATTTGCATCTGTTACCTTGTGAAACTAAGTCCGTCTGGCGCCGTCGTTGCCTACCAGTCACTGGTATAACAATAGGCTCCGTCGTTTAGTGAACGAAGTATGTGTGCGCCATCTCTGTCATGTTGATACTCTTCAGTAAACATGTATCAGTTATAAATCAAACAATATTTTGTCACTTTTGCTATAGCTTCACCTTGTATTAAAAATGGGATGCACCATTTCATGTGATTCTGCTGTATAATTCTGGCTCTAGACTTAAAAAAAAACGATCTGGAATGTAACCGTTAGTGTTGCTCTTCAAAGTTCAAACTTTTTTCTTTATCGAGTATTTCGTCACACGATGAAGTTAGCACCCCGGGTTAGCACACGTCTTTTGTATGAAGTGAAAGGCAACATGTGATTTTGCTTTCAATAATCCCAAAGAGCACATTATAATTCATCACTGGAGAACTCTTATGCTAAATCCGTTATGTCCTGCTGTAGATGTTTCAATATCTTGCATGTCAAACCAGATGAATAATAATTATACTATATCATACTGTCCAATGTTGACAAGATAAAATCTGTTTTCAGAAACCGCAGGTAGAAAGAGTTTCAATGTTTCAGGCTGCAGCTGCTTATAATTTCATCATAATACATCAGATATGTACATCATAAATGTCTTTCATTGTGCGGACTGGTGCGCCTGTTAATAATGCTTTTTCCGTGTAGGGTTGATATGGTCATATGCTGTAAACGTACGATATACTTTCTCGATATATTTCTCCTTTATTCTCTTCTCTCCATTTACTCAAAATATTTCTTGTTGAAATCTCCCCTCTCCATCTTCTAAATATCACTCCTTTCCTCTTGCCTTATCTCCCATTTCCATCTCTCCTCTAGCCGAGTGTGTTTTCTTTCTATTTACTGGTGGGCCATTCTCGGTCACGTGTGTGACCCAAATCATGAATAGCCGATTCAACTAATTTGTCGGTATTTATCCTGTAGCAAAATCTTCTCATTTTTATAACTGTAGTACCCCCAATAGACTGAAGGTAATTATTTTAAAAGAGCGT
>CM057166.1:1571993-1711493 GCA_029962745.1 Echinometra lucunter | reverse complement strand
TACTTCCATATTTTTTGAGCAGAGGTCATGAAATTCGGCACAAAAATTGGTCTTTGGATGAAGATGTGCAAGGCACTTTTTGAATGCATCGCAAACTGTTGCCATGGTAATTGCATATTATTGCAATAAATCATGGAAAAATCTTGCGGATCAAACTACTTCCTCATTTTTCAAGCAATTCTCCTGAAATTCAGCACAAACATTGGTCTTTTGATGGCCTTGGGACGGAGATGTGCAAGACACACTTTTAGCATGTGTCAGAAACTGCATTGCCATGGTAAGGGCATATTGCAGTAAATTAGTGGAAAATGTTTTGGATCTACTCCCTTGTTTTTGGAGGCAGAGGTCATGAAATTCGACAAAAACATTCGTCTTTAGATGAAGATGTGCAAGAAACTTTTGAATGTGTCGGAAACTGTGTTGTCATGGTAATGGCATATTATTGCAGGAAATCAGCAGAAAAACCTTACAGATCGAAATACTTCATAAATTTGGCACACACATCGGGGAAGGGGGAGGTATTTTAATTACTTTCATTATATTATTTTTAATTTATGCATAATATTAATGTTAGATGTATAATTATCAATATGTGAAAGTATGAATCAAAGAGGATGTCGCTTATTGTGCTGAAACGGAGTAAACTATTGCAGTTTCAAAGTAATTTCATGCAAAGTTAATGGCAAAAATGTACAGTGCATAATATAGAAATTTTCCCTTTTTTTTAAATCAAAATATTTTCATATATATCTGAATAACATTTGCCAAATGTAAGCCATCAACAGTTTTGTATGGCCACAACATTTGAAAACAAAAATTATTTGTTTAGACCAGAAACATTGTCTTTTACCAGCTCCTTTTAAAAAATATATTATTTTACTTTCTTTTCAGAGTGCAATTAGTATGCAATGATATGCTTGTTGTCTTTAACATAGAATGGACTTTTGATTTTATATTATAATGATATTATAATATAATATCTCTTCTTAGAGCTATGTGAAGATTGCTTGGGGTGCCATCTAGGTTTCTTGCTAATATTAATTTTAGGGCACTGTCTATTATAACAAAAAGTTCATAAACCACCCTTTAGAAGGTATTTCACCCTTTAATATGTTATCTTCTTCAATTCTAGAAATTTTTACGAAAAATTCTTCTGGTTTCAACAGAGATATGGAGATTTAACCACACCATTATGATTTCTGAGCTCCATTTGGGGGCAATATCTTGGGATGACGTCATTCTATCTGGCACCCCAACACCACATACTTCAGTGACCCATAGGAAAAAAAAAGTAAGCACATAGACCTGTAATTTGTTAATTTTTTTTTTTCGTTTTGAGCCTCTCATAGGTCAAAAAAACACATGCAAATTTTGGTGAAAAGTTTATGGACTTTGCTTGAACTGAGGAAAATCCTTAAAAGACTATGAAATGAGCAATTTGCAATTTAGATATTAAGTTTTACAATTTTTTTTTTTTTAGCCGAAATTTTGGGGCTGTAGCCCCCTTCCATGGCCCCCGAAACAAACGAACAAAGAGCAAATCACTCACAGAAGAACTGAAAAAAGAAATCAAGCTTACTTTTTCATTGTGATTTTTGGGGCTGCATTTGATGGATAAGTTGTGCAATGTATATTGTCTTTAATAGTAATGAAAGGGAATAAAAGGAGCTTTGTTTCAATGGTGTATACCATGTAACAAGTAAATTAAATTGTGAATGAATTATTTTTTCAATGCTCCGCGGGCCGCACCAAAAGAGCTTGTGGGCCGCAGTTTGGCCACCCATGGTCTACACTATGGCGGAGTATGAATTTTGGCTAAAAGTGCAATATGTATTGAAACTATACCTGAAATGTTTTTGAGCAATTTTGGTCCAAAATGCAAGTGCAAAATCCTGCCTAGCTTTGGAAACCCATGCATGGGCATCACAAATTTGGTCTCAAAATATGTGTGAGATTAGAACTAAAAAATGTCATGAAATGTCGCTGCAAGAACTTTATACGATGTGGATATATTGCTTCAAACATTGAGAGGGACCCCTCCCCCCAGGTCTGTGAGGGTCCACAAGAAGTTAGAAATATATTTTTACATCATGCTTGAAAACATTTACTTAGGATAGTCTCAGATTTTCAGTATAAGTATTAGTATTTAGTATTTCAAATCTTGTTTCATTTTTTTACAAACTGTAATTAAACCTTGTCTAGCTGGCTCTGAAAAAAAAAAACATAAAAAAGACTGGAATTATGTTTTTTTCTTAACAAGGTTCAAATTTACTATATTGACAAAATTGATACTCACTCATCATCTGTAAGGGGTGCCCGGTGCTGCCAGCACCACCGGCTCAGATGACGGGTTTTGCGCTTGCAGCGCTCTCCAGACTTTGTCCTGCAGACACAACGATGGGATACATTGGCCCATGGTCCAACGTTCACATGTACTGGGCCTGCCGGGCCTGCACCAGCTAAGGGATTGACTGTAGCCATCGAACCTGTAAAAAAGAACAATGCCCATGAATAAAGATTACATATCCATGATTTCTAACGGTTTATTCTTCACAACTAGGCGTTGTGGCGTGCGCCTGTAATCCAGCCAGTAGTGGAAGTTATAAACTGCATCGGACTCAAAGGACCCTAGTTCGAGTCCGAGTCGGGTCTTTCGGATGGTGACATAAAAGGTCGGTCCCAGACATAAACAATAGTATCTGAATAATTGATACACATCTGTAAAAACCCAATTCAAAAACCCTGGCATATGGAGGGATACTGGAGAGGTTAAAATACTCATTTCAAGATGTGTAACACCACCACTTTCCTCTCCCAGCCCACATAAGAACATTTTTATGCCCCTGCAGACGAAGTCTGGAGGGGGCATTAAGCGTTGCACATGTCCGTCCGTCCGTCTGTCTGTCCCCAAATTGGTTTTGGTGCGATAAATTGAAATATATTGGACAGATTTTAATAAATTTTGGTTTGTAGATACATCACATAAAATACAGGTCAAGTTCGAATTCAGAGTCCAAAGGTCAAAGCTAATTATATATGCAAATTGGTTTGTGCGTGATAACTTGAAAAATATTGCACAGATTTTAATAACTTTTAGTATGTAGATAGATGACACTACAAATTTTTTGGTTTGTAGGTACATCACAGATGAAGTTCAGATTTGGAGTCTGCAGGTCTAAGGTCAAAGGTCACAGCTCATTATTTATGTGAATTGGTTTCAGATTGGTTTCAGCATGATAACTTGAAAAATGTTTGGACAGATTTTAATAATTTTTGGTGTGTAGGTACGTCACATAAAATACAGGTCAAGTTCGAATTCGGAGTCCAAAGGTCAAAGCTAATTATATATGCAAATTGGTTTGTGCGTGATAACTTGAAAAATATTGCACAGATTTTAATAACTTTTAGTGTGTAGATAGGTGACACTACAAGTCAGGTCAAATTCGAATTTGGAGTCTGCAGGTCAAAGGTCAAAGTTCACACTTCATTATATATGCAAATCGGTCAAAAATGTGCTTTTCCATCCATATAACTTCTGAAATTTTTGATGGATTTTAATCTTTTTGGTATGTCACTAAACAACAGTGACATACAGCTATTCATAATTTTTGGTATGTCACCAGTTGATTTTTTGATTTTGCAATACACAAATGTGCATCCGACTTTAATTCTTTTTTTTTTTTTAATGCAGGATCAAGGATGAAATCAACATCTCTTAACATCTTTTTCTCAGACCAGAGAACTAAGAAATGCTTACTAATCACATTAAATGGGGGCATCTGTGTCCTGTGGACACAACAAACCTTTTCTAGTTTCTAATAAACAGCATGTCTTAAATCTTATGTGCTTGTTTTGAAATGATTAGTCATTCTTGTTTTAAGGCCTGTGCCATATTATATAGATATATGTTACAAGAAGAAAGAATTTGGTAAAATGAATTGGAAAACAAAAATAAGTAAATTTACTTACATATATCAAAACACGCAACAGTATCAGTAAACTCTCTAAACCTGCATTAGGAAAAGAAAAACATGATTAAAATGTTTTTGAAATTATAGTCATGCTGATACACCTTCTTTAATTGGGGGGAAAAAAATATTTCCATATATTTTTGTTGAAAAATTAAAAAGGAGCTTGAGTTTTAGAAGGGGATGGAATGTAATTTATGAGCTTTGTCAGTTATGAAGAGTATGGAAGGAGAAATGTCCTTTGAATAGGATTACTTTTCAAATGCCCTTGTATTCAAAATAAACAACTCATGAATGTTAAACTCCAACATTTATTGGTAGTGTCATGATTACACATGCCCTTTAATGAGATTGACTTGGATTGATTTGTCATGGACAGACATTTGAAAATTTTTGAAAGTTTGAAGGCCTGTAAGAAATAATATGAAATATGTTGAGCTATTTTATGTTCCATTGTGAAGACCATCACTGAAGGGATTGTAATTTTATAAAATTTTGCTTTCTTGGTCATCAACATAAAGGGCCACTGCAACCCGAATTCATATTAATTTCTATTGATCTGCAGAGCTCAATACAACTCATATTTTGTTATTCAAGCATTTGAATATGTTTCCTAGAATTTTGAATATATTTTGGTACATAATTTTCAAAACTACTAAACTCCACCCTTAAAAAATGCTCCAGATCTCATTCCTGCAGTGACATCATCTGTCAATCATCAATCAGCTTAACTAACATTCTACAATAGACAGTGGTATGTAACTTCTTACAGCTTATGCTCACAATAGAATTCCATGAGATCTGGAGCATTTGTTGGGTTTTAAAATTTTTTTAAATTGTTTACAAATTTGTGAAACATATTTGGATGATGGAATAGCAAAATATGTATTGTATGCAACCCTGCACATCAACAGGAATCAACTTGCATTTTGATTGCAGGGTCCTTTTAACCCTAAAAGGCCCAGGGGTTGGGGGGGACAGGGGCGGAATCCACCCCTCAACGTTTCATGCAATATGTCCGCAATGTGCAAAGCTGTCAACATGGCATTTTATGACTTTTTTCTTTTGAATCTCACTCATCTTTCGAGACCAAATTCCCCACGTCTCCGCACGTGGTCAGAAGTTTGCGACATTTTGTACCTGCACATTAGACCCAAAATTGCTCAAAAACCCGATTTCACGTACAATTCCAATACAAACTGTGTTTCCAGACAAAATTCAAATCAATTAATTTCATGATGTTTGTGATCGTGATAGTGTCACCGACAAATTTTATCGAAAAAACGAAAAATAAAACAAGAAGAAAAACAAAGAAATACATAAGGAAAATTAATAAAGTACATCAGAAAAGAATCTTGATACTGAAATGTTATTCAAGTACATTTGATCAGAATCCTATAAAGAGTGTCTAGACCAAAAATTGGAAGTTTGGGGGCTTTATGTAATTAATTAGAGCAAAATTCTGATTCTATGCATAAATTAGCATTATTATTTAATAGAAATATATTTCCAAGAAATTGACTATACAGTTTTGTAGATTACATCATGGGTGAAGTGCATGCTGATTTTCATTGCAAACGCGCGGTTGATGGCCGAGATTTTATGGGGGCTATGAGATGGGTCCAACAGGTCCGGCTTTTTTAGGGTTAAACTCGAATCCTTGAAATGATCAGTCACAGACAGACAAAAATGTCTTTCTTAGTCTTAGCTGATCAGGCTCTGCCTTCGTGTTGAACTGTGTATATTCTGTTAAGATGCAGGGCCTTCATGAAAAACAGTGTTCCAACCATTGATGAAGCCACCCTGGGTAATTGAGACTTGATGAATAAATAGATAAATAAACACAACATCTCAAGAACTGTTCAAGGTATAAACTTTAAAACTTGGTCCTAGTATCCTGTATCACCATAGGTAGATGATCTGATTAGATCTGAGGATATATAGATAAAAGGTCAAGGTCACAGAGTCAGTACATCTGCATATGAATTCTAGGCATTGGCTTCATTAACAAAATATCTCAAGAACTGTTTTAGCTGTGAACGTGGCCCCAGTGTGTATTACCGTAAGTAGGCGATCTGATAATATTTTGGGGTACTTTGGTCAAAGGTCACTTCCATAATATCAGGTGTTGGTCTTGTTAACATAGTATCTCGAGAACCGTTTTTGGTATGAACTTCTAACTGGGTGCTAGTGTGCATCACTATAGGTAAGATAATCTGATTAGATTTTGGCTAAGGTAGGTCAAAGGTTAAAGGTCATGTATGTCAATTCCAAAATATCATGTTTTAGCGCGGTTAACACAGTATCTCAACCATTTGAGGTATGAACTTAAAATTTGGCACCTGTGTGCCTTTCCAAAAGAAGAGGAACTAACAATGTATGTAGGTCAAATGTTGTTGGGTGAGAAAAGTGTTTGAAACTATTGCAAATGTAATATTTTCATGATAGCTTTGAATGAATGGCAGGGATTTTAGTAAAAGGTAAGTGAAATATATTTGCTGTTATAATTGTCAATCAGATGCAGTCATATTGCTTGTTAATATTTGATGATGAATGCATAAATGGTTTTTGAGAGAAATTTTTCCATTCTGCCATCTTAATAACATGTAGAAATATTATGGGTAGACTGAGCATGAAACTCATTAATGCGTCTTGTTCGGATCCTTTAAATAATAATGATAATAAATACTGTATTTGTATAATCTAGAAAACTTCTAAGGAAAAAACTCCGGGATATCAGAAGTGAGAGAGATAAGGGTAAAGACAGAAAGGAGGAAAATTATAAATATCTAACTTAAAGTATATGTGAACATTATAATTTCATTCATTTGAGACTCTTTTTGATTGCTTCCAGTATTTGTACATGTATACCTGCATAAAACATTTTTAAAAATTTTGATATACTGTAATTGAATAGCATTTATGATTATATCCTTTGTTAGGAATTCTATGAATAAAAAGAACATTTTGATTTGTGAGCCTCTCATTTGTTGTCATTTTTATATAGTGTACATTGTATTAAGCTGCCATTTCACCATGGCAGTGACCTTACATTCTACTTTACAAATAATATCTATATCTATAGAAAATGAAAGGGGAAATAAACCCTGATATTAAGTTAGTTTGAGTAGTAACAGATCAGGGAGAGTTGTTGCTAATTCTTTATAAACATGAAATGTTGATTTTGTAATTAATCAAACACAAAATTATGAGAGTTCAAGTGGGAGAGAGAGAACAGGGAATAATATAGAAAGATTTTGTGAAGGATGCGAGAAATGTTATGTAATTAATCAAACACAAAATTATGAGAGTCCAAGAGGGAGAGAGAGAGAGAGAGAACAGGGAATAATATAGAAAGATTTTATGAAGGATGCGAGATATTAAGAAGTGAGATATTAAGAGGAAGAGATAAGAAAAATGGGTGTTGAAAAGAGAGTGGAATAAACTGGAGATGACATGAGAAAGCATACCAGGGTCATTCACTGGAAAGTGAAGTTTTTGGTCACACACATGACCATCAAATTTTGCCTCATTGCTCCAAATTAGATGACATGTTTTAATTTTTTTTTATTTCAACCAGTTTTTACATGAAAAAGGCTTCCCTGTCTTTTTGACAAAAAATCTCAACCATAATGTGCTGACAGAGTCCTTTGAAAATGCCCCCTTTTTGAGTGATAACACACGTGACCGACCCAATTTTCACCTCTAAAAGAACAGAATGTTCATTCATTTATGGAAAATTGCTTTAAAACTGTTCAGAGCGATCCCCATCATAATTATAGTAATGAAGAGTGGAAACTTACATTCCCAGGGAAATGCGAGAAAAATAGGTTTGAATACATGTACCAACAAGTAAGATCCATTTTCGTGCGAAGTTACACACGTGACCGACCTAATTTGACTTCTGAAAGAAAACTGATGTACGCTCTTTTAAAATAATTGCCTTCAGTCTATTGGGGGTACTACAGTTATAAAAATGAGAAGATTTTGCTACAGGATAAATACCGACAAATTAGTTGAATCGGCTATTCATGATTTGGGTCACACACGTGATCGAGAATGGCCCACCAATAAATAGAAAGGAAACACACTCGGCTAGAGGAGAGATGGAAATGGGAGATAAGGCAAGAGAAAAGGAGTGATATTTAGAAGATGCAGAGGGAAGATTTTAACAAGAAATATTTTGAGTAAATGGAGAGAAGAGAATAAAGGAGAAATATATCGAGAAAGTATATCGTACGTTTACAGCATATGACCATATCAACCCTATATACACGGAAAAAGCATTATTAGCAGGCGCACCAGTCGGCACAATGAAAGACATTTATGATGTACATATCTGATGTATTATGATGAAATTATAAGCAGCTGCAGCCTGAAACATTGAAACTCTTTCTACCTGCGGTTTCTGAAAACAGGTTTTATCTTGTCAGCATTTGACAGTATGATATAGTATAATTATTATTCATCTGGTTTGACATGCAAGATATTGAAACATCTACAGCAGGACATAACGGATTTAGCATAAGAGTTCTCCAGTGGTGAATTATAATGTGCTCTTTGGGATTATTGAAAGCAAAATCACATGTTGCCTTTCACTTCATACAAAAGACGTGTGCTAACCCGGGGTGCTAACTTCATCGTGTGACGAAAATACTCGATAAAGAAAAAAAGTTTGAACTTTGAAGAGCAACACTAACGGTTACATTCCAGATCGGTTTTTTTTTAAGTCTAGAGCCAGAATTATACAGCAGATTTCATGTGATTCTAGAATCACATGAAATGGTACGGTGCATCCCATTCTTAATACAAGTTGAAGCTATAGCAAAAGTGACAAAATATTTTTTGATCTCTAACTGATACATGTTTACTGAAGAGTATCAACATGACAGAGATGGCGCACACATACTTCGTTCACTAAACGACGAAGCCTATTGTTATACCAGTGACTGGTAGGCAAAAACGGCGCCAGACGGACTTAGTTTCACAAGGTAACAGATGCAAATTATGTCATACTGGAAATTGTATGCAAAAATCATTCTTTCAGAAAATAATAAATGATCGACACAAATAAACAAAGTACCCAAAGGCAGAAAACTATGGTAACAGTTGACATACAAAAATGAACAAACATACAAAATATACAAAATAGCCCACAAAATAGGCTCTATGCCTCTACGAAGCATGGATGTTGCAAGACATCTATATCATACTAATGCTTGGTAATGCCTATAAAAGTTATGATGACTGATGAAACGGTTACATTTTGATATACAGTCGTACAATTGAAGGACAGAAATTTGTTGGTACTTACTCTATGAAGACCAAACGCAGATTGAGCGCGAAGGCTGATCTTCCCATCATACCCCACAAGTCTCGGGAGATATCTTTTGTCGAGCTTTCATTGACATATCACTCTTAATCCTCCTAAACTTAAACCCTTTTCTTTGTAAAATGGCTCTTAATGGTTTAAGATAAGCTTTTATTTGTTTCGTTGACATGAGTAAGTAGATATGAAAAGCTTTCTGACACCATTCAAGTTTGTCCAATTCAAAGCGAGAAGCTGGACTCGAGTTGACGTTTTAGCGAGCCATGCATAGACGGTTGCCAAGCAAAGATTAAATTCAAATTCAAAACATGCATCTTCAATCACCATGTTCATGTATAATGTTTGTACAAATTTTAGGCCTCCCCTTTATCTGTCCCTCTCTCTCTCTCTCTCTGCATGCCTCTCCAACTTTCTGAATTCCAAGTCCCCTCCCCCAACACTCCCTCATCCTCCTCCCCCCCCCCCCCCCACTCTCCATCATCCTCCCCCTCCCCCCCCCCCCCCCTTCTCTCTCTCTCTCTCTCTCTCTCTCTCTCTCCCTCCCATCAAGTTTTGAGGAGTATTAAGGATCTTCTGTTCAAAGCGGGATGATACGGAATGCAAGACTGATTTCATCCATTGGTGTAAATCCCCGGGAGATTGGGGGTATTTACCCCAAGGTGACCAGATTTTCGATAGTGAAATACGGGTCTTTGTTGGGTCTCGACTTCAGAGCACACATGGCACAACAGTGAATTGCGAGAGAGCGCAGCGCGCGAGCAAAAATTATGAAAAATCATCTTCATTGGCGTCCGTCTAAAAGTTGATGCCAACTAACACTATTCAGCGGAATCCCATTATGAGAAAGGTGATTTTTTTTTTAATTTTCATTTCCATATCAACAAAATTTACAATGTAAAGTAAATACAAAAGTCAGGAATGAAAAAGGGAACCTACTGGAAAGCACAGCTTGTTTTTGTGGGTTCCCTGATTAAAGTAGAGAGAGGGGATCTTTGTACTGATTCTAATTTCTGCACCTCATCCGTGGGAAGAGGTGTTTTATGTAGATCCAAAGTTCTGTATTTTTTTCCAAACGAATGATGAGGCCCTGTTCGTTGATAGATTTATGATTATATGAAAACAACACCAGACTCGTATTGCACTTTACGCCAGTAAATTGAGTTTTGGTAAGGTTATAATATGATATTTTCAACATACTTATTTAAGGTTGGTTGACATAAAATACATATCCTGGGCACTTTTAGTTCCAAGGTGTGGATAAAAATTTTCACGAAGTAGGCCTATCGACAGGAGAGGAAAAGTGTGTAAAAATTCTAGCTGATTACTTCACTTTTTGCTTTGCCATTCGAAGGGTGGCCTCCTCTTGAGTAAAGAGATACTAAATTGGTACTCACAGTGGTGTTAGGCTTCGGTGGTTTTAGATATTTCGTTCCCACCTCCACACACACACGCACACCCTCACACACACACTATGAAATGAAGATATACTATTTTAATCAATTGTTAATTTTTGAAATATTAATCCATTATAATCTATATTGCAATTTTTTTTAAATTAAAAACCAGAGATAGGACTTAAAGGTAACGATAAAATACCCCCCCCCCCCGCCATAAGTATTGCAACATAGCTAAATTGCGCGTGCATTTATTTTGTGAGTTATAAGCCTTTCCGTATTTTGTGATTTTTCGTTTATAACTATTGAATGTTGTCGACCATTTGCGTATATCTTATAAGGGAGATTGTCGTTTTCTGTCAGGGGCGTAACAGGTACCTGTTATCAGGGGGGCAGAGCCCAAAATTTCCCGGTAACTAGTCTATGTCTAGAATCTGTGGAGTAGCTAGGACTGCATTTTAGGAGGACGGTAGTGCTCCACTGGCGTAAATCCAATTTGAGGAGTGGGGGGTGAAAAACTTTTTAAACGATTTTTTTCCCTGTCTCACACATTTTCATATCTATTTTGCGAGCGACTTTTCTCGATTTTAATCACATTTTTGGATGGAAATCCTAAGATTTTGACGAGCGAGCGAAGCCAAAAATAACCACTTTTTTGTTTTCAATAGCATTTTCAAATAGAAATTTTAAAATATAATGGTTGTTTAAGATAGATATTCAGAATTTTTACTTACTGATGAATTGAAATATATTTTCTTCCTTAAAAAGTGTGTCTGCATGGGGGGAAATTTGTACACACCATCCCCCCTCTCCCCCCAAGTGGGGATGATAGTTCCCCCTACTCCCTGGAATTTACGCCAATGTAGTGCTCCCTAGACGGGAGGGTGCAGGGAGGGGGGAGTTTCCCCCCCCCCCCCCCCCCTCCGGCGCGAAGCGCGGAATCTCCGACGTTTATTTGAATTATTAGTTGTCTGTAATAAACTCTATCTTCTGCGGCGTAACTAGGATTTCATTTTAGGACGACGGTAGTGCTCCCTAGAGGGGAGGGTGCAGGGAGGGGGGAGTTTCCCCCTCCCGCGCAAAGCGCGGAAGCTCCGTCGTTTTTGCGCTGTCAGTTCCCGCTTTTATTACGCTCTCTGCCTGTTATGGGGTGGGGGGGGGCATATGCATACGCATTTCCCGGTAATTAAGTCTAGAATCAGTGGTGTAATTCTCTGCCTGTTTTCGGGGTAACTAAGTCTAGAAATAGAATATGCGGAGGTGAGCCCGCACGGCGAGTTGCTTGTTGTGAAGACCTTAGCGGGTGGGTCCCAGGATTCTGGCTTAGGGCCCCTGATGGGGGTCTACAGGGAAAGCCACTGCGGGGGAGCCCCGGAAACTCCGGGGTTTTGTAACTAAATTTTCCCTCATTTCTTTTGTTTTACTTTGCTTTCTTCTTTTTTCCCCCTCTTTTCTCTCTCCCTCTCTCTCTCTCTCTCTCTCTCTCTCTCTCTTCTCCTTTTTTCTTTCCCTTTTTCTTTCTTCCTTTCCCTTTCTCCTTCTTTCTTTCCCTTTCTCCTTTCTTTTCCTTTCTTCTTCTTTCTTTCCCTTTCTTCTCCTTCCTTTCCCTTTCTCCCTTCCTTTTTCTTCCTTTCTCTTCCTTTCATTTTTTCCCGGTGGTTTGGTGGATTTTCCCGCTGAAATCCTTCAGGGGGCACTCTGCCCCCCCCCCCTGCCCCCGGTTGTTACGCCACTGTTTTCTGTCCTGAGAGCAGTAGATATTAGCTGAAATTAACATGGAGAAGACAATAGACCAAAGGAAATAAATGGCCATATTAGGAGGTGGGAGTTATCAGTGAACGAAATGATGATACTCCCCCTTCATAATATTCTCCCCAACCTGTTTACAAGGTTTGTATACACTTTTTGAAAGGAAATAATGCCCATAATGTATCCACAAAAGAGCGGAGGAAAATGACCACACCCGGAGAAGACAGATTTCTTTGGGCCGTTGCCAAGCCGTTGCCAAGGAGGATGCGCGCCGCAATCATTATCCAGAAAAATAATTTGTGAAGAATTCGCTAATGGAAGTAAATTTCGATATATTCACCACAGAGTCATCAGCAAATTCTTCGTGCAATAAAGACCCTGGCGTACAAGACACTTATTTGCATATGTATCATTTGCATATTTGATGCGCGATAATGTAACTGACGTCACATTGGATACGCGTTGCTGTTATCTGGTTACGATATGGCGGTCCCGGCCCAGCCTACCTTGTTGCCGGTGTTGCAATCAAACTGAATCAATAAACCTTATATTATGATGTTGGAACATATATGCCTAGTACAGGACTCTTTATTGACGATAGCTTGACAGACACTAGTCTTGTTTTTGTCATAGTTAGCATCATTCTTGATGTTGTCGTTGTTGTTGTTGCTGTTGCTGTTGTTGCAAATCAAGGGAATGTGGATATGTCTTTCCAAAACAAAATAAATTATGAATGGGAAAAGATTAGCAGGTTTTCAGAGTTTTAAGATGTTAGTCATTTGTAAAGTAATAATATTCAGTGATTATAAAACAAAACTATATGACACTATTGCATAAGTGCCTTTCCTTGACCTTTGAAGCAATTTTTTTTTCATAATCTGGAATAATCTTTGTTGAAATAGTAAGCATAAAAATGAACAAATGTGTAAACTAGTCTCCTGTGAACAAGATATTTTCATTCTGTTGATGCGAAGGACATAATTGATCGGTAGATGAAGCAAGGTGACCAATGACGTGCTTTACTGAACTCGCTGATCCTTTGAACTATTGGACTACAAAAAGAATAATTACCTATGATGATGCACCACTGCAATAACAATCATAGCAAATCAAAACAGAACAGCGATTTCCTTTCTAAAGTGTAAACCATTCAAAATGATAGTGGGGTTATCCATTGTACTTAGAGTTCTCCATCTGTCCAAACTTGAACGGGAAGGACCACCTATGACGTCCGTTTCAAAATCAATTTTCTTCCTGGCTACTGGACCGAATCAGACGGGGTCTTCACTGACTGGTAGAGGAATAGTTATAGTTTCATGATTTAAAATGACTTTTCATGCTGCTCAATGATTTCTTTCATTATCGATACTTATAGGCCCATCGTAATTTTTTGGGGACAAACTGTAGATTTGAGGAGTAACACTATAACCCTTTTCTTCTTTTTGATACCAGATACTTTTGGGAATGCTACCTCTGTATACTCGCACCAAAAGAAATAATAAACATTAAGTATTCTCATATAAGAAACTTGTCTCCTCATCAACAATTAATCAATAGAATGTAACTGCTATGAAATCTTTAAGTAACCACTCTTTAAAATGTGGTTAGAAGGTATAAATAGATCGGCAGACCGCCGGGACTGAACTTCGGTGGGAGAATTTTGATATGAACGGTCTATTAAACAGGTCCTAAGACCACAAATCGACCGACCATCGGTCAAGCATTTTAGCAGCTCGTGGGAAAATATGCAAAAACCTTCAAATCTGAACGAGACAGATGAAACCTGAAGAAGAAGAAGAAGAAAACTCACCCCACCCACTTCGACCCTGCTTTGACAGACCAAAGCAAAATGTGAAATTAGAAAATAATCAAATATAAACGTATAATCTGTAAAATGGAATACTGATAAATACAACAGTAAAAGGAATTAGAACAAGTCGAAAATTATATGATTAGAAGTTTAAAAAGTTTCGATAGAAATTCTATTGCTGCTGCGAATTTCTCCTTAGGCCTATATTATGTCACAGAGCTCCTAACATAACAATGCTACTGCAGGTAGAGATCGATGATGCATATAAAACAGAAACTACCAGTAATCAAAAACTTGTGAAAAAAGGGTGATTCTTCAACAAATTTAACCCAGTGCATAGTAGAACCGGGTGAGTCTGCTGTTAACCCTTCGGATATTGGAGAATTCAGTTTTCAGAGAGAGAGAGAAAGAGAGAAGGAGAGAGACAGAGAGAGAGAGAGACAGAGAGAGAGAGAAACAGAGTCAGGATAGAAGGGGGTTGATTGGAGGGAAAGATGGAAACATGGGGGAAGATGGAGAGAGAGAGAAATAGAGTCAGGATAGAAGGAGTTTGGTTGGAGGGAAAGATGGAAACATGGGGGAAGACAGAGAGAGAGAGAAACAGAGTCAGGATAGAAGGGGGGTTGGTTGGAGGGAAAGATGGAAACATGGGGGAAGACAGAGAGAGAGAGAAACAGAGTCAGGATAGAAGGGGGGTTGGTTGGAGGGAAAGATGGAAACATGGGGGAAGACAGAGAGAGAGAGAAACAGAGTCAGGATAGAAGGGGGTTGGTTGGAGGGAAAGATGGAAACATGGGGGAAGACGGAGAGAGAGAGAGAAACAGAGTCAGGATAGAAGGGGGGTTGGTTGGAGGGAAAGATGGAAACATGGGGGAAGACGGAGAGAGAGAGAGAGAGAGAGTCAGGATAGAAGAGGGGGTGCACATGGTTGAAGGGAAAGATGGAAACATGGGGAAGACAGAGAGATAGAAATAGAGTCAGGATAGATGGTGGTGGCTGGAAGGAAAAATGGAAACATGGGGAAGACGGAGAGAGAGGGAGAGAGAGAGAGAGAGAGAGAGAAACAGAGTCAGGATAGAAGGGGGTCGGTTGGAGGGAAAGATGGAAAGATGGGGGAAGACGGAGAGAGAGAAAAACAGAGTCAGGATAGTAGGGGGTTGGTTGGAGGGAAAGATGGAAACATGGGGGAAGACGGAGAGAGAGAGAGAGAGAGAGAGAGAGAGAGGCAAAGGGATATAATTATCTTTAATCACAAACAATTTTAGATGGACTCACGTTTCTTGTTTGATTTTCTTTTCGGTTTCCTCTAGCATGGTCCATCCTACTTGTTTGAGTACGTGACATATATATTACCCCAATCTGGGAGACTGAAAAACAATCAAGTCCAGTAAATTCCTAAGATATTAGCTTTATGACACTTCCAAGTGGTATTTATGGGTAACAGAGGCGTATCCAGACAATCAGCCCCATCAGGAGTAAAACATAGCCTTGATCCGCAAGGAAACCACTTTTTGAGAGCCATGTCATGTGTTTTGGAGAAGGGGGGGGTAGACGGTGGGGATGCATTTATCGGTAAGAAATCTGTAAGGAGGAGCAAAACATTTGAGCTCACAATGGTTCGTCTTGTTGCGCAAGGAAGCACTATTTGAGAGCCATGTTTTGTGTTTCAGGGTGGGGAGGGGGTGAATATCATTTTTCATGAGAAATTCTCGGGATCGAGGCCGGGCATAATACCCCCTTTGCCCCTCCTTGTGACCTGTGGAATATTATATGCTTCGAAGAAGCAGACACAGTTCAGTGGTGTAATGAGCCAAATATTTTTGGGAGCTGCGCTATACCCCCCCCCCCCTCCCAAAGATGGAGTCTAGCTGATGACAAGCAAACAAACAAAAATGGTACTCAATAAAATGACGCATTAAAAATCGGCTAAATATTCAAGAAAATTCGATGAATAACAATGTGGAAGATATACAAACAATAATTGGAAAAAAAAAAACCCTTGGTCAAGAAATTTTGGGGAGCCCCCCATTACACCTTTGCTCAGAAAAGTGCTGGCAGTTAATTGACAGTGTTGACCGACTCTAGACTTTTCCAAATGGGGGGGGGGGCTATTAAAAAAAGGATCCTCGGCATTTTAAGGTGCATTTTACCCCCAAATTCTCTCTTATAAGCGAATAAGAAGCTTTCAAAAGGGGGGCCGCGGATGAGATTCGGTCTCCCCCTGGACAACCCCCCCCCCCTGGACAACCCCCCCCCCCCCCCCCCCCGGTGTTGCAATCGCCAGAACAGGTCGTTTGGTCACTAAATTTTCTTGCCTTAATGACGATAGGCATACTCTTTCATGATGCATGGTTAAAAAAAAAATGCCATCTCGGCCTTCACCATTGACTCAAATGCACTTAAATCGTTGCTGCAACTTTGTAATAACCATGATAACCGATCCCATCGAGTTCCTTCCTTATCTTGGCTTATGTCTGCTCGTTACTGATAGTAGATATCAGTCAACTCATTTGAGCTGTCAAGACAGCGTCAGATTGACTCCACTTCCTTCCGAAAGACAAAACATTCTCTTTTCTGAGTGTGCACTGTGCCAACCGGACAAAACGATTCCTTACAATCAGAGGTTCATGCTAGCTGGAAGACCTTTATCACAGTGTAAAAATGTTTTTTAGATTGACGGTGGGATCGTTGTTCACAGCCAACACGATTATTACCATCATTCGGGACAAATTTTTGTGAGAACCTTCAACTTTCCAGATCGGCCTTATGCACGACACAGAGATGCTGGATTAATGTGACGTTGATAAAATCATCGTTTGATTTGCTAAAAGATTAACATTCAAACGGACGAGTCATCGAAAATCACTTCAGGTAAGTCTTAGACTAGAATAAAGAAACTAGAATGGTAATGGTTAGACTTTTGAAGGTGTGACTTAGATTATCATCTTGATCAAGAGACAAAATGATTGTACCTTCGAAATATCTTTTTTGTAGATTGACTCGGTCCGGCAACATACAACGAATCTATTTGCCCCTATCCCTCGCTTCACAGAAAATGTTATTTTGCATGTGACTTACTTATTTTTCGGCATTAAAGTGTGTCATACAGCAACTTTGTGGATCTTAATTTTTAGTATCAAATGAATATGGATCTGCAGAAAAGTTTAGAGATTTATGGACTTAAACACTCATTTTGTTTTTTGCTTTTCCAAATTGAACTTTATTTTCAACTTTTAAGGGAACAAACGTGAAATAAAGACTTACATATTGAACAAACATAGCAACTGATTTTTGTAAGGAAGACAGCGTTATATTCAAATGGAAAGTGGACGGATTATCATAAAGTCATTATATAACTTTAATTTGACAATCAATTTATCAGTGGAATCTACACATATAAATAGACCTGCATCTGCATAGAACCCTAACTGCCACTGCATGCACCAGCGTTAAAGCCAGTAGTTCTAAGTAGCTATTTTTCCCCAATAAATCCTGCCCTCGTTATCATTAGTGGGTTGTGGCATAATGGTGTTTTTATTCTTGAGAAGTATTATATTTGCTGGTATAGGCCTAGATCTTGTCTTCATGGAATGAATAAGGGATGCACTGGCGGATTTAAGGGGGTGCACTTCCGTGTCTTCCTTTGAAACCAAAGTATACATTGCACCCCCCCCCCCTTACACTGCGCTTACCTGATAGCCATTTTTCCTTCTTTTTTTTTTTTCCTTGTCAGAAAATTTGAAATTTGTGCCCCCCCTTACAAAATCCGGGAACCGCCCCTGTTATATGGAACACAATATACGTAATGGGATAACCTTATCAACGTGACGAATTGCAGAACACAATGCGTGCACGTAGACCTGCAACTGGATGTATAGGTGGATTTTTATGTGGGATAGCCAGCACATTTCTACAATACCAATATATCTTGAGTGCACAGCAACAACATCTACAACAAAAATCTCTTAATTATTACTTTTATACGCAGAGAGCCGCTCGACAAAATCCTACATTCGCCCTCGTTAGATGTACGGCTAGCATCCGGGAGCCGTGTCAATATTTGATATCTCTGTGGGGTTATACTCAAAGATTGCTGTAGCCTGTTGTTTATTTCATTACTCAATATATACATTTATATCATTCCGAAGAAGGGGGAGGCCCCCGAAATTTTGATCGAATTAAATCATCGTTAATTGGCGAAAATGCATTACTTTGTTGCTTTTAGTTTCGTATTCTTATCGCCTGTATATATATATATATATATTTGTGGGATGTAATTTCGGGGTTTTTTTTTTCATACTCTGGTCATCTACATTCACGGGAGTCGCCAAGAGAGGGATGGAGGGGGGTACACCCCTTACCATTCAAATTAATTCTGTCGCTTCATTCTCTTTCCAAATTGTCAGTCGAACTCCATGACTATACGTTTATTGGTTTGTTTCAATACTTTTGCACCCAGACGAAGACAAAGCTTCCGCTCTTTCTCAGGGGAGGGGATGTCGCTTTGTTCCCAAAAGCTTAGACTCTAAGGTTGTCACTTTGATACTGGCACGTCCGCTTGTGGTATATCATGTTGATGTTTTCATCGGGATAGGTTTTCCTGAACCAACATGACAGGAAGAATAGGATGGCATGTGTGGGTGAATCTTCATACAATGTGCCCTACTAATGACATGAATTCTTATTACATTTCAGTGGCGTGTTCAAAAATTGGATAAAGGGGATCCTTCCCGACCGAGTGATTTGTGGCAGCCCCGCTCGACGTAGACCAGGCGAAATCTGACTTTTTTTGAGGGGGCATATGCCATGTCCACCCTGTTAAACAAAACAATGCCACTGATCATTTATATTTCTCTCTCTCTCCCCCCCCCCCCCTTTCTTTCTTTCTTTCATCTTTCCTCTCCCTGAGTTTAGAAGTCTGTCATACTAGAGAAACCTGTCAAATAATAGGGAAAATTGCCATAAGGGGGGGTTTTGTTGTTGTTGTTGTTGTTGTTGTTGTTGTTGTTGTTTGTTTGGGGTTTTTTTTACCTCATGTAACTATGCACACGCGGCATTTTCATACGCATTTACATCATATCCCACAATCCCATCCCCTCACAAGAAATTTCATTGTTTCTATACCATAATCCTAAACGAACTCTTTAAATTTGTATACTCAAAATATGCTCGCATGTATTATGGAAACCTAATAATACATGCGACTGGCAAAAAGTCTGAACAAATCAATTACCTCCAAAATAAAAGCATACTATGATGTTAATGTGGTTATTAATCAATACAGTTGAACAGTTACACCATATCATTATAAACTAAATGTTGTTCTTTTCAGATCTGCTCTGGGTAATGGCCACTTGGTAACCATGGTTACAGAAACAACGCCTTCCCAATGCTCTTTCTACATAGTTGGTATATTGCTCTTATTCCTCATGATGTCGGCATCACTTGCGAAAAGGACAGGTGCGCCCAACCTTTCAGACGGGGTTATCCAAGAAAGAAACAATGGTACATCCCCTATGGCTCTTAGCTACCCTTCCTCCTGCAATGTGCCAGATCTGCCCTGCTTCTGCAACGGACCAACTCAAGGAAGTGGCGATCAGACGGTGTACTCCAGCATCCAATGTTTCCTTAGCGGAGAATGGAACGTTACCATAGCAAACATTCCTCTCACCAGATCTCTCCTTCTTCGTTGCTTACATCGTGGTAACGGAACGGAAGAACCAGTCGACTTAACGGAGAACGCGTTCGATAAATTCGCTGGAGTTCTGCAGGAACTTCAAACGATGCGGTGCAAAATTGGCAGTTTGCCAACCGAGATCTTTACGGACTTGATCCATCTTCAACGTGTGGTCATAGTATTAGCAGATCTGAACCCTCACAGACTATCGGCAATTGGAGCCATTCAAACAAACGCTTCTGTCAAACTAACCTTAAATGACCTGCATTCGCTTAAAGCAAATTCCTTTGGGAATCGCACTAGCAATGTCTCGACCCTTGATTTCTCTTACAACGGCGTGCAGGAGATTGGAAATGGTACTTTTGCCATGTTTCCATACCTGAGAAAGCTATTCCTGGGAAACAACAACATCAGTTTTGTCGAAGAGGACGCCTTCAGTGGCCTCCAGAGATTGTCAGAGCTCAGTATTAGAGTCAACCCTAATCTGTTCAATGGAAGCTGGTGCCTGTTTAAGAGCGTTCCTTCATTGACGATACTGGACCTGTCATTTACCGGTTTAACGAATGTTTCCCAGTTTAACTGCTCATCTCTTGTACATTTGAGGAAGCTGCTTGTCAATGATAATTTCTTACCTGAGCTTGGTAATTCAGTGTTCGCTCCAATGCCAAACATACATTTCATTGACGTATCAAACAATGATGTAGAATTTGTTCACTTTGGCGCATTTCACGGTGGACTTGTTAACCTAAAACATGTTAACATGAGCGGAAACCGTCTTCGTAGCTTTCCAGCATTCGCTTTCGAGGCGACCCCAGGGATAACATCAATCGATATCTCTCATAACTATCTCAGTGTGATTAAGGGCGGCACATTCAGCAACCTACCCTCTCTCCAAGTGATAGATCTCTCTTTCAATCGCCTTCAAACAATTGAAACATTTGCACTTGTTAAGCTAGATAACCTGACAATGATTGACCTCCGACAGAACAACTTTGTTGCCTTCCCCGATGATTTAGTTTGGCCCTTTGATATTTTACCACCTCACATACCGATGGCAGCACTTCTTGAAGGTAATCATTTTACTTGCGGGTGTCCCTATATGCTTTTTATTCGAAAAGGCGACTTTGAAGATACATATCCATTTTTCTTTCTCCCTGATAACTCGACTTGGACTTGTCTGGCGCCACCACCGGTGACCAACAAGCCTATGATGACATTACCCCTGCAGGATTTCTGGTGTCCGTATGAGGATGAAACGTGTAGGCGAGGATCATGCGAATGCTACAAGCGTGATATTGATAAAGCGAATATCTTTTTCTGTCATAATCAGAGCCTCCACTCTTTGCCAAGCTTTCCTGCAGAAACATTGATCTTCGACTGCAATGGCTGCCTTATTGAAGATCAGGTCACCTTGCAAACAGGTGTTTTGCAGGGTAGTGATCAGCTTGCTGTTCTTGTTCTTCGGGATATTGGTCTCGAAACCATTCTGTCTGGTGCGTTACAGGAATTCCCAAGTCTTCAAGAGCTAGATGTCTCGCACAATGCCCTAAAAGCATTCAGTGATGACATTCTCACTAATCTCACCCATCTACGCACTATCGATCTGTCGACCAACATCATTAACTCTCTCGGTTCCTATGTATTTGAGACAAATATTAATCTAACAAGCATATACATCCAAAGCAACAGTCTCGAAACTCTAGAAGATGGCATCTTCAATGCCACGACGAACCTGGAGGTTGTGACACTACATGACAACCCTTTCATCTGCAATTGTTCTCTTTTCTGGTTGAAACAGTGGCTCCAGTCTCACCTGGATGTCGTTCCTTATCTGTATAACGTTACGTGTTATGTCAACTCATCGGACCCTGACGCATATCCTATTATCCAGGTTGCTGATCAAGACTTCGGATGCTACACCCCAGACATCCATACCCTTACTGTCCAGGAGTACAACGCTGTCATCATCACGTCTACACTCACTGTTTTATTCTTGATGGTTGGAGCAGTTATGTTTCGACATCGACGGGCCATTCGCGTTATCCTCTACACGCGATATGGATTCCACGTCCTGCACGATGACGACGATGATGATGTCGTCTTGGATGATATGAGATGGGAATATGATGCCTACATCGCCTACGGTGACGAAGACATGGAGTACGTGCTTCAGAACATCTTACCTATCCTGGAAGTGGACGACAACCCTCGGTACAAACTCTGCATTCGTCATCGGGACTTTCCCCCTGGTGGCTGTATCGCCACCACCATCGTGACCACTGTTGAAGCCAGTAGACGCACTATCGTCTTACTGAGTAGAAGTTTTCTCCAAGATGAATGGCGACTCCTTGAGTTTAAGACGGCTCATCAGCGCGTCCTCCAGGACAAGCGAAACAAGAATCTCATTCTGGTCTTTCTCGAGGATCTTGCTAAAGACGAGATGGACGAAGACATGAGGTATTATGTAACCGCAAATGCATATTTGTCGACCGAAGATCGCCTGTTTCGAGAAAATCTTCTTTACGAGATGCCCAGACATCCTCTGGCTGAAATTCAAGGACAGGTTGAGTATGAAAGGTAAAAGAAGATACGTGGTAGGGCTGCGGTCAGGTGGCATAGGGAGCGTTTGACCAACATTTGTTGTTTGACAAGTTGTCAGATCTGACATCTTTCCTTGATTTTCATTGGCTGAGAAGCATCGTTACTATGGCAACTGTCGGATAAAACAAACTTTGTCGGATAAAACATCCGACAAGTCCTTTCATGAAACGCTCCCCTGAGGTTACGGGTTCAATTGGTTCCTTTCAGTATATAAAGCAGTAATCCTATGTTCTTCGGATGCCATACATGCACGCGTCGGTAGCTACTTAAATAATTACAAGCTTATAGGCCTACTTTCTTTCCTAGCAGTCGGGTTAGATTAATCATCATCATGAATAATCGCATTATGAATATCAAAGAAATCGTCTGATTTCCTTTTCTGCGTAATTATCATGAAATTACATTAATGGATTCTTTGATGAAAACTGCTTTGAAAAATCAAGAAAGTATATGTTTCCCAACGTCCTATTAATTACTATCGCTGCCTTTCCGGATGTTTCCTTTTAAAATGACGAAGGCAAAGTTATCTTCAATATTCAAGACTGTGTGTAAATAACACGAATAGTCCACTAAGTTCGAGGTCAAATTGTGCATTCTCATGAAGTTTCAAGACGAATCTGAGGAGCTTTTCATCAAGTGTCTTGTCAGTGGTTTTTACGGACAACTGTTAAGCTACTGAAATCTTGAATAACAATAATAATATTTGCAATTTGTTAGGCGCCATATCCATCTCGTAAGAGATGCTCAAGGCGCACAAGTGAAGGAGGGGGGGGCAAACAAAATTACAAGTAACAGAAAAATCATTGATAAAATGAGTTAAAGAGGTACGTTTTTAGTTTCATCTTAAATGTTTCCACACGCTTGCTATCCCGGATCTCTCGTGGGAGGGAATTCCATAGTGAGGGCCCCGCATGGATGAATGCCCTTTCCCCCCACATCGTTTTACATTTTGGAACTGTAAGAAGACCAGAGTCACTGGAGCGTAGAAGCCTAGATGGTGTGTAGGTGTGAATGAGAGCAGAGTTGTACTGATTGGCTGAGAGCAAATTTGTCAGGAAAAATCACTGACAAGACACTTGTTGAAACGGGGCCCTGGTAATGAAAATCTAAGACCATGAGGTCCGGATGTGTCTCTTGTACATGTACATTTTCCTAAACTGGTTTTCATTTCTTATTCCTACCTATGATCAAATGTTTATCAATAGTTGGTGTCATCAGTTACTAAATTTCCCAGAATATTATACTTATGAAATCGTTCACATGGGTGTCAGTAGAGGGTGGGAGAGCAGGGGATCACGCCCCTAATTATTAGGGCCTTTCCTCCAATGGGGGGGGGGGGGAGAAAAAGACACCTGAAAAGGGCTAATGATGTATGTCCCTCCCCCCCCCCCCCCCCCAATATTTTAGAGACACCTGAAGAATATATTGCCATTGTGGGCATGTCCCCCAAAAAAGTTACGATTTTTTTTCAATTTTTTGTCCTATTTTGTTATCCTATTATTGTTCTTCATACTTTTGTTTGTATTTTTTATGTTTGTTCTTATATTGTTGTAGAAAATGAATTGAATTGAATTGAATTGGGGAGAAAAAGACACCTGAAAAAGTATTTTTTGGTGTTTATCAGCAAATTGTTAGTGTAAAAAATAGAAAAATAAAACGGAGTGACGCCTATGCTTGTTCGCCGTCCTCTTTATAAGAACTTGTTTGAAAATCTGTCATGTCCAAGAAACGAAACACAAAGCGAACAGTAAATGTCAAAATCATAACGAATTATGACGAATAAATAAATCACATCCATGCACATCTCGAATGCTTGTTATGCGTCATTTTAATACGTTTACCTTTTATCTTTACCGACGGACAGTGTTATTTTTTTATATCTGCTGCGCGTTTCCAGATGGGCATTTGTCATTATATTTTGATTTTTATGTTGCACGCAGTCAAGTGCATGTGGAATGAGAAAATATGACAAGTTTTTATGAAAATTATCTTTGAGATTTTAGAGCTAAATAACATTCTTCTGCAAAGGAGGAGGCCTCCTCGTATCATCTCTATCCTTTATGAATAAATTAAGGTGGCGAATTCGACTAACAGTTGGTCTAAACACTGCAGTGCCACTGGCATCATTTTGAAAGCTTACTGGGCATATGCAACAGCGAGGTCATCAATTGTTTTTTTATTTATTTATTCATATAATTGATTTTATTTTATCATTATTATCCCCCCCCCCTTCCCTCTCCCAACTGCCGCGTAGCTTCACCAGTGTGTTTTACTCCCAGCTGTCCCAAGTGTTGTTGTGCAGCGTTGGGTTGGCGCGAGGATCAGCGTCAGGGTAGCGCACTTCCACTGCTCCATCCTGATAGAACTGCAGTCGGTCTAGAAGAAAGTCCACCATATCTCCTTGCTCTTCAGAAAGGTCATTATGCTCGTTAGGGTCGTCCTTGATATTGAAAAGCCAAACGCACTTTCCAGGAGGTATGACTGACTTCACTGTTTTCTTTCTTGATTCCGGAGGAGGAACCCAGTTTCCTTTACCTGCATAATGATGAGCATCATTAGGGTTCACATGCGTGGAAACGACGAATAAGAAACGCGTACATTTCTGCCATTTCAGTTAACTTCTTTGTCATTTTTACCCCTGAAAATTCTGGAAGGGAAAAAACCAATAGCAATCACAATCTCCAATGAATCGTTAAAGGGCATATCTTTCATTATGACCAAATTGAAACCTGTTATTCATGAAGAATAAACAAGTGCATCAAAAGAATTAATCTTTCTCATTGCTTTATGAATTCTTTTCATTTTTTGATTTTCACTCAATTCCGATATACTAATGACACAAAAGCAATTACATAAAACCATTTCCTTTTTAAAAATAATGTTCTTTTTTTTCAACAGACCATTCAATGCTTCTAATAACTGAAAGGGCTTCCTAAAATAGTCTTTGTTTTTACGTAACATTTCAGAATCGAAAATGTGTACATATTAAACAAAACACTTTTTCGCCGCAAAACAAAGATTGAGAGACATCAAAGCCATTTTGTGATTTGTAGTCGTCCATCGAAGGATAGTGGAAGACTTTTAGAGGTTATAAGGTGTAATATCTAGAATATTAAACATAATATTAGAATATTAAACATAATATTTTCAAGCGAATAGTAAAGGGGGGCATTGATCAGGTTAAAACACCGTATGAATTTGATGCACAGCAGTCGAGAGTGAGGGCCTTAGCTATTACGCAACGAGGATGTTGTAGAACCGTTTTGGAATGACTATCAAACCATCCTACCATTATCTGGGTTGCCAGTAATGAGTTTCCAGTCGTAATATCTGATAGCAGCTCTCACGGAAACCTTGAATTTTTGCGATCCTGTGAAGTTACAGAATGACGGAGGAAGACCCCGTGGATTGATATTGTGAAGCAGTTCTACTCTTGGTGATGGAACGCCTTTCCTGTGAAATAAAGAAAGAACGACATTATGCAGTTAGTTTGTAGCATACGTTGAGTCAATATAGTGAGAAGGCAATGCGTCAGCAACGATCTATCATAATTCGGGGAAAATTCCTTTTCGGGGTTTGTGGTTGTTGTTGTTTTTGTTGATGATGATGAATCTTGAAATTGTGCTGATCATCTTTTCCAGGATTATGGTGGCCAAACGAAGCAGAGCATCGGCGATACAATTATTTGAACAAACAAATAAAAAAAAGTTCTTGTAATTAGGATTAACCAGTCTCCTACCTAATTGTGTTCCACACGTTATGGCCGTCTAGTTTGGTTCCATTTAATTTCCAGCCCGCCACTCCTTCAACTAGAGTTGGAAACCAGTCACTTATATGAATTAGTTCCCTGTTTATTGTTCCCTTGACTTCATCTGGCAGTAAGGGACTGGATACAAAGCCTACTCCGTGTGTCCCTCCTTCCCAGAGTGACCCTTTCCCTCCTCGAAGGGGCCAGTTGTTACCCCCTTTCGTCACTTCACCTCCATTGTCTTGAGGAAAACAGAAGGGAGAAAAAAACTCAGTCATGAAGTTAGTAATATTTTTTTGTGTTTTATTTGTTTTCGAGAAAAATATCAATACATGAATCAAAACAATCAAGTAAAAAGAAAAGAGAGAGAGAGGAAGAAAAAAAAGAAATAATTCCTTTTTTTTTCAAAAATAAGATTGGTGCTAGGAGACTGTACATGAAAACGGCACATTGTGCACTATTCTTATAACATAGGTTGTGTGTAAAAGATAGCTATTACATGTACTTTCCATTCAAATCTGAAGAATATTACACGTACAGTTTTCATTCATATTAAATAATTAAAATAAAGACAATCACGCTGTTTCATGACTGGTCTTTTCTGCATTATAGTACATGAGTAATGATCATTGATGATGATGATGATGATGATAATAATAATAATAATAATAGTAGTAATAATAATAATAATAATGATAATAATAATAATAATGTCTTATTTACCCAGGGTAGCCACTTCAGTTCTATACTGCTCTTCCAGCGGGCCCTGCATAACATTTGTTATTATTACCCTTCTCCATTCTTGTATGCCGAGCGCCTGGCTAGAAGGCAGAAGGTCCCATTTTTTAAGTCTTTGATATGATTCGGCCGGGGATCGAACCCACGACCTCCCGTTCATGAGGCGGACGCTCTTTCCATTGAGCCAACATGCCCGGTAGTATTAAAGAAAACTTGGAGCAATATTCAAATTTTAAATCTCCATTTCCGGAAATGGATAGGGAGTTTGTTATTTTTTTTTAATACAATATTCAATTTGAATTTCTTTGTTGGCCATTATATAGCATTATAACCTTCGAAATATGGTGGTTCGTTTTGAAATTCATATAGATATGATATTTAAGTAAAAGAAAACGATATGTAGGGAAATTATCAGAGTCGCAACCAATTTTTTTTCAGATGTTGAGACATTTAGTGGTTTATTAGTTTTCTGAATAATAGCTGTAAGAGTTTCATCCCAGATGGGTTTAACAAGAGGACATTCAACAAAACGGTGAATATAGGTTTAAGGGTCAGTCTTACAAAATGAACAGTTGGGGGAGTCTTTTCTTTTAATTTCATATTTTTAAAAAATCATTCAAACCTATACCTGTATGAAATAACTTAAAATAGAAAGAGCGAAAAAGTGTCCTTATAGTGCATTTAAAGTTATTCACATTTCTTTTCCCCATTAACTTCATCGGTCTCTTGTACCTAGGGGGCAAAACCCCAGTTTCAGGGTTTTTGAGACACGGAATGCTGTAAAAGGTTGTTGGGTGTCAATGTGTTCAGGATATCAGGGAGGGGTTCAGGATATTCATGCTAAGAAAACTTTTAGGAATCTTTCCACTTCTTTTATTCCCTCTTGTATAAAAAATTGTATTAGAAAGCAACTACAAAAAACAACAAACCAAACAATACTAATAAACCCAATGTGACTTTCAACCAACCGGGACAGAGTATCAAGGACTTGCGTTTACCATGTTCATCAAGTTTACAGTATAGCTTGATTTTGATGGCAACTCTTTTGTGTAAGTGGATCCTTGTCAGTCAATTTTTAAAGGATCTTTTGAATGCACGCAAAGAAGACACTAAAAATGATAAACAGGATAGTATTAAAGGGGGCCATTAATTAATAAACTTGCAGACTTTCACACAAGTCACAAGAAAAACTCCGAAGATGAAGATCTATCTGCCTGCTACAAAAAACATTGTCTCGGTTTAATACAGGCAGAGTTTTAGGTCACGCCCTAACAAATGCGAAACTTGATTATCTGATTACTTCTTTAAACTGCCAGGATATGAGGATGTGTAACTTGTTCAATATGATCGGTCATCCCCAATAGCTTCCTAGTTTTACCATCCTTAGTGCCTTAATTTGCATGGCCAGAATTCAAATTTGTACATTTGTATTAAAACTATTTCATATGAATAATTGGATGGGGTAAATTCTAATAATATAGGAGCAAAAAAAAATAATAAATTGTTGAGCTAGGGAAAGATTTCTTCATTGAATGCTCTCATAATCTTCAAAGCCTATAAGGCATAAGCAGTACTGTGATGTTTTTATTATGATTTTGATCAATTTCTCGCTTTAAAAAAAATAAAATGGGCAGGATCATGGCTGTTGAGGAAGGAGGAGGAGGACTAGGAGTTCTGATCCCAAAATAGGAGCTTCGCTAGATATGTGTGCGGAGCCAAGGATGAAAAAAGGGCAAATTTGACATTTTCATATCTATCTGCATGGGATGTTATCAATTCTATGCAGCGTTGCTTGCATCTTCTTTCTGTTCGTATATTTGTTTTTATCTCTTCCTGTTGGTATGGCAAAAATCCAATGACCTTTTATTATTTTTTTTTTTATTTAGTTTATTTATTTATTTTTACTTTATTTATTTATTTATTTTTGCTTAGAAAAACAATCATTTCAGCTGCACAGTAAGACATTTCACGACTCAAAAGAAAATAACGACGTTAATATCTCTTCTGAGTCAAAGTCATCTGATCTTTAGTACCTATATTTTTATTGTTTGATAGCCATTGCAAATATATTTGGACCATATAGCATACTAGTACACATAGTTACCTGTATTGGTGAAACTGTAGTAAGGTTAGCTTCTGGGCAAAAAGAGTAGGGTATTGGGGGCAAAATCCTTATTTGTAAATATCCATTTTCTTCCCATCAATTTTCATAAAACAATAGTTTGGCAGCTTTTTGGGGGGAAAGGGCTCGAATCTCAAAATGGGCATGGTTTTGAGGGAGTGGGTGTGCGGGATAAGGAATTAGTTCTGAACCCTACACGCTCAGAAAGTGGTTAAGATCATTGCCGGTTGCTTATGAACCTGTCAATTTTTCGTAAAAAGAAATGTACAGTATGAAACGTAAGTGAATTTTTCTAAACCAACGTTTTGTTGGTTCATGATAAGAACCTACCAAATGTTCATCTAGAAAAAATTTTATTATTATAAAAAAGATTTTCAACCAACCTAAAAAAAAACTTTCTTAGAGGGTATGTTTTTTTTTTAAATCTTGTTTAGCACTTGCATGCATGTCTAATTGTATTTCGCCGATGATCCTAATTGGTTTCCTTGAAAGTACTATAAATTTAAGGCTAAATGATATGACAAGGGGGAATGAAAGAGGGGGGAGCAAGAAGGGTAAGGAATGGGCAGATATGCTAACTATTAATGAGTTGTGGAGACTCTTTCATTTATTTGTCAATAATTCTCCATTACCACAAAGGTAATGCATTATTGGACCGATAATCGAGATTTTTATAATAGTTCATGAACACACGACATACATGTAGATTGCTAGGCACAGACAACATCAACAACTTATTAGGATGGGGTGAGCGAAGGGGCCTAAACATGGCGCAAGGGGAGGGGGGTGAACGAACCGCACAATCTACAATCTTTATGAGTTGGAATGTAAATCATAAATCACGAATACCACTTTAAGAAAGGACTCGTTCCCTGTATCATTGGACCAATGCTGTGCTAGTTTCCATCTCTGCATCATCAGTTTCTAGGCGCAGTCGCTTTTTATAGTGCTCATTGGGAACCAATTAAGATTCATACATAAATGAAATATGATCAAACTGCATCTTTATAGACATCACATGTCTTATCAGCTGCATGGAAATAGTAATTACTGGTGGAAATGTCATTCTACATAGCAAGATATCAACATTGCTAGGGGGCAGGCAACCCTTAGCAACCAATTTCTGTGCAATTAGTCAATATTAAAATGTTCAACTTCAGGGTCCTACAACTTTGTTGTTAGATAGGTGATGAAGTTGAAATTTTTATATTATATTGACCAAAGATATGGACAATTTTTTAGAAAGTCTGAAATTATTAGTCATCAAGACTATTGAAATACGCCGAAATATGTATTTTGATGCAATTAAGATTTTGGGTAAAAATGGTAAAATTTCACATATTTGAGCCAAAAATGTTATGCAAATCATCTTCAAACCCATTGAACGTGACATCACTGTGTAGGGAATTTAATACTCTTTAATATGATGTATCATACGTGAAAAATAGATGCTTTATTAAATATTTACATTCAAAACAGTTCAATACTAGTTTACAGGGCAGCCATTTTGGAAAAATGGCCGCCATTTCTTTTCAGCAGCGTAATTTCAAGGTAGTCCACCTGGAAGTTGTGCAGGATGATCTCCTGAACACACTGACACCCAACAACCTTTTACAGCATTCCGTGTCCCTAAAACCTGTCTAGCCCCCTAGGTATTGGGTAAAGTTAGTAAAAAGTAGTTTCAGCAAACAGCGGTAAAATCTTTCTAGTTTTTTACTAAATGGAAGAGAAATCTAATTGTCTACAGGACTGAATATTGAAATTGGTCTATTTCCGTCATGTATATACTGCACGAATGCAACTAATACAGTATTTTTATTCTAACTCCCCCCCCCCTTCCGTTTTAACCAAATTTGCATTGTAAATTACGATTGAAAATGAAATGAATGTTGAATCATTCTGTTAACAATGAATTTTTTGCGAAAATGCCAAATGAATAATTATGCTACTGTATAGTAGGCTACTACTATAATAATAACAACAACAATAAATAACAACAACAATAATCATCATCATCATCTTAATAATAATAATAATTATTATTATGGTAAGAGAGCCAAACTTTATTCTGTCCTCTTCTTCGCCCAGTCTCCGATTACATAATTGTACAGACATTACGCAAATAAGCATACTTCAGGCATAACTCATAGGCGGATTTCGTGATGGTATCAAAATAATCTGCCAATGAACAACAGAAATATACATTTTCAGTATTTGTTTTCTAGAACTAGAGGGACATGTACGTACTTAGATATTCGATGCTCAACTTTACCTGTCGAAAATATCAGGATTGTGTTGTCCCAAAATCCTTCTTTCTTCAGGGTATCTGTGATGTTTCCTACGGCCTCATCCATACATGTAGTCATTCCTGCATAGATCTGGCGATTCTCGTTTTTGATAAACTTATACGGTTCCCTGTAACTATCTGGGACTTCCATGGGGCCATGCACGGCTTGGAATGACACGTATAAAAATAGAGGCTGATGAAGAAGAAAAAAGGCTTTTTTGACTGTGAAATAAATAACGATATGACAGAGGCATTCTTATTTTCTTTCTAGAATGAGTCATAAAGGATGCACAAACTGGGCCAACTGTATACGTCTTTTAATGCTGATTGAGACGTGTAACAACAACAGTTTCAGGGGATGAGGGAACTCGACGTTAAGCTGTGACAAAGCATAGAATGAGCAATTTTTCTGCGAGGGAACGTTACGATCGAGCGAAAAACATTTATTTTATTATTTGTACTGTCGGCAAATTAATATAGGTCCTACAACCTCCTTCACACTGTTCTAGTGATGCTCCTCCACTTCGTCGATCCTTCACGTCGACTCCCTCACCCCCCCCCCCCCCCCTCCCCCGACACCAATCGCCCGCTTGGTCACTTAGTTCCCTCGCCGAAGATATTCGGCACCAATCTGTCATCCCTAAACCACGAATAGGCTACAAATCGACACCCATGATGCATGGGGAAAAAAAGCTTGCGCAGCATGTACCTTTTGCTTATCGTGTTGTTCAATGATGTTCTGAACACGGCGAGCATAGATGTGGGTTGAATATATCCCCCTGTAGTGTGGGACCGGTTCTAGACCGTCTCTGAAATCAAGTCCATGCCAATCCTTTGCCATTTTATACGGCCCCCCCATAGATGCATTCGTGAGTATTGTAATCCTCCCCACCCGTTAGATATCCTGCAAATTGTGAAAATGATAGCTGTTGTAAAATGATATTTAGTATAAAATACAAATTCATGCCATCCTGGTATGGTTTTATTCTAATTTCATTATAACAATTCAAATCATTCTCCAAATACAATTCTTTCAATTGTCATATACAATTGATAAATTCAATCGAAAAACCTTCTGTCTACCGTCCTTCCCTGAATAAAAATACCCTATACCCTTTCCTTTTCAGTCAACATGTTGGTCAAGCGCTTTTAAAAAGAGCTCGACTGTAAGACACCCCCCCCCCCCCCCGACAACACACATACACACACACCCACACACACACTTTTTTTTTGAATGTTTTTTATTCTGATTTCATGAACAAAAAGTTACATAATATTTCAATTTAACATTTCAAATCATATATAATACTTTACACTTCATATTTTCACTTTTTTTCACTAACTTAATAAAATCATGAGTCATATATATCTTTAAAAAAACAATGAAATCAGTTATTATAAAAATGCTTAAAGACCAAACTTCCCCCTCCCCCTCCCTCCCCCCGTCCCAACACGCACACAAACACACACACATACACACACACGCATACACACACACACAACACACCACTGTCCAGAAGATCTGCTCACACTCATCATAAATAAATCATGTTTAAAAGTACAAAACAATTCGATGAACAATTTTGAATATAACAAGCTCACGGGAGAAGCATTACATATATTGAAAGTAAATAAAGACTTACAACTTAACCTTGTCACAATTTTACTGTTTCCCATTTTTGCAAGTGCCGCCCTAATTTCCCCATTTTAATAGCTATTTTCTTTTCTTGATCCTTATATTCTAAAATAAGTTTATGTATATCGTCAATGGTTGGTAAAACCCCCTCCTTTCTAAATATAAATAATATATATTTTACCATAAAGATAATAGTATAGATAATAGATAATAGTCTCACAAAATTGTATCGAACCTAAATCATTTCTCCAATCACTTGGAATTGCATGATATATTTCACCTATTGTAAACAAAAGATCACTTCCCATACCAAGGTTCAAAAAGTATGCGACTGGTTTGATATGTCCATTGTCAATGATATGTTCAACCTTAATTAACCCTCGTTCTAATAAATCTTTATCAAATATCATCTTATTTTCTATACAAATATTCTTATTATTGAAAATGATTGGATTTTTAGAACCACTGAAATGTCTTAAATTATCAATCTCTTGCCAAGCATCTAGCATTTCCAAATAATAAGATGGAATATTCAACTTACTTTTTATCTTTTTCATTTCATAATCACATATAAAAATTAACCTTCCTCCAACTGAACTTAGGGAATAATCAAAAAATAACTTCCACCCCAGATTTCTTTCTCCATACAAAAGTCTTTTTACCCACATTATACGCTGCGTTCTAACAAATATTTCAAAATTTATCATTTTAACCCCACCACAATTATAATTCTGATACATAATTTTTCTTTTAATGCGATCTTTCCCTCCCCATATAAAATCAAATGATAATTTCTCGATTTCTATATACACCCATGAGGGGACAACAAGGATGGATGAAACATAATTTAACTTTGTCAATGCATATGTTTTCAATAAATGTATTTTTCCCATAATAGTCAAGTCTCGTTGTTTCCACCAACCTAAAAGCTTTTTTATTTTACTTAATATTTCTTTATAGTTCAGATCATCTTTTAATCTAAAGTCAACTGAAAATATTACTCCTAAAATTTTAACTTCCCTAACATATTTGCCAAATACATATACAGGGTCATTTGTTTTTTCCATTTTCCTTACCCATGTACATAAAATGTGTCTTGTCCATATTTACCCTTAAGCCACTGACTTTTTCAAATTCTTCAAAAATATAATGCAACCTTTTTATTGAATTCATGTCTTTCAAAAAAATTGTCATATCATCGGCATACAAGACCTGCCTTATTTCATGCTCCCCCAAACTTATCCCTTTAAAAATTTTGTCTCTTCTTATTTCATGTGCCAGTAATTCTATTGCAATCAAAAACAAATAGGGCGAAAGTGGGTCACCTTGTCTGACCCCCCTTTCTACATTAAAGTAACCGGTGGAATACCCACCATTCATAACACAACTACTTATATCCTTATATAGTATTTTCACCCAAGAACAGAATGACTCCCCAAAACCAAAAAAATTGAGTGCTTTCAATAAGTATTGATGAGAAACAGAGTCAAACGCTTTTTCAAAATCTACCGCAATCAAAAATCCTTGTCCTTGCTCCAAGTAATGTCTAGAGTAAAATAATATATCTTCTATTAGTCGAACTGCTTCCCCAATATTTCTATCTTTTATGTATCCCACCTGATCATAATGAATTATTTCGTTTAAAACCTGTTTGATCCTTGCTGCCAAAACCTTAGATAATATTTTGTAATCTACATTTAATAACGTAATGGGTCTGTAATTTTTAATATATAAAGTATCTTTTCCTTCTTTCTCTATCAATGTGATAGTCCCTTGTTTTTGAGAAATTGTTAATTCCCTTCTTATATATGTTTCGTTTAATACTTCTACCAACAAATCCCCTAACACTGGCCAAAGTGTATCATAAAATTCTACGGTAAAACCGTCATTTCCAGGTGACTTATTCCATTTCATTTCTTTTAACACCTTAAAACATTCTTCTTTTGTTATTTTTACCTTCACATAATTCTCTGTTCTGTTCACTTAACTTTAAGACTTCGTTAAAAAATAAACTGTTATTATAACAACTTTCATTTTTCAAAGAATATAATTTTTCATAGAAAATCTTTATTTCTTTTAAAATATTATTTTTGTCCCTAATAATTTCTCCATTTTCAATGAATAATTCTTTAATAACACTTTTCCTCTTATTTATTTTTAACAGTTGTTCGAAGTACTTCATATTATTTTCCCCCTCCTCAAACCAATCTGCTCTAGAGCGAACTTTAATTCCTTGCCGAGAAAAATTATATAATTCATTTAACTTATCTTTTTTCAATTTAATTCTATCAATCACAGATCTCGACGAACCTTCGAGTATCTGCTTTTCTAAAGTCTTGATTTCAGCCTCTGCTGTTTCTATTTCGCTTTTTCGTAATTTTGCTTTTTCCCGAGAATATTTCATAGCAAATTCCCTAATTTTCATTTTTTAAGAAATCCCAAAAGACTAATTTATTCGAAAACCTAGGTGCCCATTCATTTTTCAATTCAGATATAATATCATACATCTCTTTAATAAAATCTTTATCCATACAAAGACTATTATTAAATTTCCAGTACGAATTTCCATAAACATAATTTTCTTTCAAATTCTGAAATTGTAGAATAATGCCCGAATGATCCGGTGTTACTGATACTAAGATTTCACACTTATTCACTAATTTTTCTAAACTGCATGATATTACCAATAATCTAAACGACTTTGGACTAAAGGCGACCTTTGTCTAAAAGTAAATTGTCGAGCATTAGGATTCCTTTTTCTCCATATATCTTCTAAATCATACTTATTCAAAAATTCTTTCAAAACTGCACTAAACCTAGAGTTTGATATGTTTGGCCCTTCATAATCCATACTCCCGTCCATTACAGTGTTAAATCTCCTCCTAATATTATCGAATAATCCGAATCAAAAACTTTATGAATACTTTTATCTAGCTCATTTAAAAGATCACCTTGCAGTGCTACTTTGTCTCTTGTAGGAAAATACACATTTCCCAACAAAAATTTAACCCCTTGGATTTCTGCTTTAAGTATAATGTATCTTCCTTCTTTACCTGTAACAACAACATCCCTTTTAAAATTTAAGTTAGGGGAGAGCAATATAAGAACACCCCTACTATGGTTTGACCCATGACAAAAGAACATTGGCCCACCCCATTCTTTTTTCCACTGTTCTTCTACTTCTATAGTACTATATGTTTCCTGTAAAAACGTCACATCACTCCCTTTTCTTTTACACCACTCCCAAATGCGTGTTCTTTTAACCTTATCCCTTAACCCTCTAACATTTAAAGTGATCCAGGAAGAATTTGGCATTATAAACCCCTGTAAGTAACTAAACGTCTTATTGTACTAAACAAATGAAACCAAGTAATACATTCGTGTCTCCCGTGAGCTCGTATACCATATATCCATTTTATCACCAAACAAAGATAAGACGAACTGAAATAAATACCTCTTCCAGACTGCGAGCAGACACACACACACACGCACGCACACTCACACACCCACCCTCGCGAGGTCACACTCCCTTACCATACATACATGACATAGGTGGGGTTTTTTTAACGTACACACACGATTCGTTTGCAAACTGATATTAGATTAAAACATCAGATTACCCCTTAGATTACGGTATAATATAGGTATAGCCTATATACAACAAGTGTTCTAAAAGCATGCCATCATGTAGAGAAGCGAATCAAGGAGTTTATAAACACACAGATCATAACTACTACCTCATTTATAATTCATGAATCAAAAGATAATTAGCTATCTACGCATTTAGGGCTTTGAACTACTGCCACTAGAACATAAACGGTCACTCAAGACTTTCATTACCCCCAACATCCAGTCCCCTTTATCTTTATATGTAAACATCCCTTATGTATTTCTAAATGTATTATTACATACAGTCGGTAATCAAATTGAATGATAGTGGCTTGTGTCACGACTCGAATAAAGCACACTTTGACTTCAAACTTAAAATAAACATTTATAGTTTTACTTTGTGAACCAGGTTGGGTTTGGCGTTTTAAACCGTTGACTACTGATTTCTCAAATTTCATAGGCTTTATACAGGGAACATCCGACTACAGTAGCCAATGACTTATTATCAAACTCAAGTTATTTTCTTCATATAGGGCTCATGTAACTGTGTATGACTTCTGATTTTAATAAGTGACAGATGAGGCCTGCATGCCTTTTAATATTTCAGACTTTGCATTGTGGGAGGGTTCTTTTGAAACACTGTCATCTTGTTTACGCGACTAGAACATTAACATAATTATTTATCGTAAAAGCGAATGTATGAAGTTGAGACATTAGGCCCTACCTAGGAATGATTTGAAACCTCGATTGATCGGCCAGCAATCCTTCTTGTAGAGACCTAAATGCCATTTGCCAACCATGTGAGAATCGTACCCAGCCTCAGTGAGTTTGTCAGCTAGGGTGGGGTCATCGAGGGGAAGACAGTTGGGTTGAGCCGGCCAGATTATACCATGCTGAAGACCAGTGTGTATCTATTCATTAGTTATGGTAACATTTGTGATAATCATTAGAGTCAAATCGAATCACAATCAAATCAAATCAAATTGTTGAATTAAAATCCACAATATTTGAATTATCATCAACGTAACACAAATGTGTCCTTGTAGAATCTTCTATCAGGAATGTATTTTCGTGGTTCTTAGTGCCCTCATAACTGATAGTAGAAATTTCTAGAAGATAAATGATTGTTCATACTAGTTTGATGTAATAATTAGCACACAAAGAATCATAGTAATTATTCAACATCTAGAAGTGGAAGAACATTCTAGATCCTTATTTATTTCCTGTGATACCAACATTCTTCTAACAGTCTTTGTTGAAAGATGTTGAAAATTAATGTAAGCTTCTTGAATACCAGTGATTCATTCTTGTTTTGTTGTAATGTCAGATGGAACATGTTTTTCAGTTCTTATTTTAGATGTATACAAACTTGACCTTGTACTGAACTCACGATTAGTAAATGAGGACAATTGTTTCTATTTAGGGAGTTTATGTAATTTACATAGAATGCTAATGATCCGTATACAGTTAGGCCTATGGGAAGATTCTTGACTTTGTCTTCATCCAGAAAGGAAAGGGGAAACAGGAATGTTCCAGCTTTTGGTAAGATTTATAAGCTGGGAGCTTTCACATTTGGATTAGAATCTGTCCAGAATCTATGTCGATTAACAGCCTGGAGCTTAATTAAAGTGCATAAATTCTCATCTGTTATCAACAATGTTATCAACCTTTGGAGAACACCTGAAACATCATCTCGGACTTAATCTTCGACATCGTTCTGATATTGCCTTCGACATCATTTCCGAGATCGTCGCAGACTTTCATAACAGTTTGAATTATCCTGAAATTTTATATCTTCCGCATATCGTCTATTTATCATCGTGACAGCGAACTATTTATTGTGAAGGATTATAAGTCAAAACCCTTAAGGAACATTCGGGACTCACAAAATTGTTTTCCCACTTTACTTTACTGTACAAAGTCTTGACACATTGTACTAGTTTTCTCATTTGGCTTATTTGGCTTCGAGATTAACTGTGAATAACATATTTAAAACCAGATATTATTTCATAATTTACATTTTGTAATACTTTCTGGTCTTTATCAGATCTGGAATAGTGTTAATCTAGATAGATTCTGAAATGGACAAACAAACAAAAAGTGAAAATAAAGTGTAAAGTACAATTCATGAATTCATACCCGAATGTTTTATGCCTTAGAAAGAATGGCGTTAAAGAATATATAATTTATATTTCAATATGCTTTTTTTTCAACACCGTTTTTCTCAACGATATTCTTGGATTCAGCAGGGTATATATCATCTCTCCAATGTGCATTATAAAACGGTTTTAGAAAAAAATTACTGCTTCAAGCACCCCAAGTATTACCCTCATTTATAATGGTGTAAAGCTGGTCCAACCATTGAGGGGCAATGATCTTAATGTTTAGAGTGAAATGCGAAAGTGTTAGGCCTTGAAGCGTGCTGAAGATATGGATGAATCATCGTGTTAAACTCTTTTTCCTTCCCCAACTGCCTTTCTATCCGTTTCTTTCCGTATTTATTTCCCCTTTATGCAATTCGATTGAGGCCCTTGCCCCTTTATACCCCTATGACTCTTATACCTTCTCCACATTTGTAATATTTGCCCCCCCCCCCTCCAGTTTTTTTTTCAAATATCCCATGTACACACTCGAAAAACTAAAATGTTGAATCACCATTTTAAAAGGGTGGAGGAGTGACATTTTCGAAATGTTTGATGAACACTTTGAACATGCTGGATTCAACACTATACATGCTGGATTCCAAACTTTATACTGTTGAATCCAGCATGTTCAAAGTGATAATATATTATTTTGAAAATGCAGTCACTCCTCCTCCCTTATAAATGGTGATTTTACATTTTATTTTTAGAGTACACTGTAAATGTAATTGTAATCCAAGTATAATCGATGTTAATTTCGGCCAGTACCTGATACCTTCCGCTCATCAGTTGTGCTCTCGAAGGGGTACATATTGGTTGAACATAGTAACTCTCCAACTTGACACCTTCTGCTGCTAAAGCATCTAGATTTGGGGTTTTTATTGCTGGATTCCTGTAACCGATGTCATTGTACCCGTAATCGTCGGCCAGCATAAACACGATGTTCGGTGGCCGATCTGTACTCCGTCGCGTTGGCAATGGTTTCGGCAAGTTATTAGCCGTTTTCTCGCGCAAAATTACTATTTCCTTCGAAGAAGAGGTTTTCCCGAGGAGGCTTCCATAACGCTTCAAAGCAACAAAAAAGAACATTAGTATTGCGCCGAATAGCATGAGAGCAAAACGACGATGGCCTGGTAAAGTAAAAGCCATGATCATGCTCCAACGAAACTCACGAGCTCAAGAATTCCGAAGAGAAACTATCATAATGTTTAAGGAGTATATTCCATAATCATTTTTCATCGCAGTCATTGTACAAAGTCTAAAATGTTTTCCCCACGACCCTTACAAAAATGACATTAGTCAAATAGTGATCAGAACAAAGTGTTCAAAGTTTATTTACAAATAAGCATATCATTAGGCTACTGTATCAAATGATTTCGAAAGAGATGAAATGTAAACTAAAATGTCAATTGAGCATTATATTCACTTCATTGGTTTTGCCAGATTCGTAATTGACCAAGCTAGAAAAGAGCGAGTTAACTTCCTATACACCTAGTCACCTACTTACAGTTATTGCTTAATACAATCTTGTAATTACGTAAATAAAAGTCAAAGTACCAACATTACAATGAATATTCAAGACAACTTATTAGTGATGTGGAACAGTTTGAGTGAAATTATGCGATGGTTTCGTATGGTGAAAATACTATGGATATATCAATCATAATTGGATAGTGATGCAAATCGGAAATCTGTTTTAAAAGAAACTTAAAGGTGTAAATGAAAAAAAATTGAAACAGGTTAACTTTAAGTTGCTTTATAATTTGTTACCTGTTAAAAGAAAGCTGTTCATTTGCCAAATCTCTAATACATGTACAGATGTTATGACCTGTGCTTGTCGGGAAGATTTGAATCATGCTTTTTAACCTGTAAAATGAACGTTTCCTAGGTGTCAGCGTACAAAAGCATATCTTAAAAATAATAAGAACAAAAAAGAAGAAAATTTATAACTATATTCATCATAAGCTTGTTTAAAATATTGACTAGCACTTCATGAAATTGATTGTTTTGCCTTTGTCTTGTTGAAAAAGCCCAGTGATTTGGTTGTTCGATCAAATTCTGGCAAAAATTATTATCGTCAAGATTATAAACAACACTCAGAGTATGACTAAGACAATTCTATGGAAATTTAAATATTTTTCATTAACAATACATAATTCATCACAGGTGATAAAAATGTTCGGCTTATAAGAATGAATAATCGTAATGCAATCAGTAGCTTTTAATTTCTTACTCTCCTCTCTCTCCCTCTCTCTCCTCTCTCTCTCCTCTCTCTCTCCTCTCTCTCCCTCTCTCTCCCTCTCTCTCTCTCTCTCTACCTTCTTTCCCCCTCTTTCCCTATCTCTCTCCCTCTCTCTTCTTTTCCTTTTTTATCAGTTCTTTCATACAAGAATTAAGCAATAATAGGCTATTGTTTGGGTTTTTTAATTATTTCAACTATAGTATGGCACCGACGTAATTTCTTTTCTATTTCTCAATGTTCCTATGGTTTCCTTTTCAGTCATGGCGTGGAAGTTTTTAATAAACATTCAAGCATTGACAAGTTGTTTCATAATCATAAACATCATTACGTGGAGCTATTCTCGTTAGTATACTGGAGCCCTCGGTTGAATAGTACTCGGGTATGCCACAGTAAAATCGGTCTTCAGAGTTCTGTTTTATCTACATGCATGAATAGAAAATTGTGAAAGGAAAGGAGGAGAGACAGGATGAGAGAAAGTGAGAAGGAGAGAGAGAGGGGGAGGGAAAGAGGGAGGAGAGAGAGAGGGAAGAAGAAGAGAGAGGGAAAGAAATAAAAAGTTAAATCAAAAAGAAAATCAAATAAGAGGGAGAGAAAAGGAGAGGGAAAGAGGGATTGTAGAGCAGGGAGAGGAGGACCGAAAACAAAAACACATTTTTATTTATGCAAAAGGTAAATCTTCACGCAATTCAATCTGAAAAAAGTTTTAAACCACCAAATTACGAGCTACTTTTGACCTGATTTACATTACAGTATGTACTTGCGTAGCAATGGACAAACAAATCGCGATTTTGAAGGAAAGAAAATGGGAGCAAAAGTTAAAGGACGGTTTAAAAGTAAAACACCTCCCCCCCCCAAAAAAAAAAAAAAAAAAAAAAAACAACACACAAAACAAACAAACAAAAAACCGAACAACAACCAAAAAACCCCTCGCATTTATTCAATTACTACAAACATGACAAAAGACTTGCTTGATGAATTTTATCATTGATTCTGTTGAAGAATTGTAAAAAAAATCATAACAAAGAAGTAAAGAAAGGCTCATTCAGGGAGACAATCTTACATTTACAGAGCACATTTGGTTTCCACGTTCCATCGTTACAGAAAGCCCGTGGTCCTCCGAGCCTCACCATCCCAGGCTCGTCGACGCATTCGATCACGTCTGCGTGACCATGAGCGAAAGTTTGACCCTCTATCAAAGTGTTCACTGGAGCTGTACAGTTTGCTGAAATTATAAAAGACATGAATTCATCCATTAATCATAATAGGCTCATCTAAAATCTGGCTTAACCATTTTTCCTTCTTTATTTCTATTTTTCTCTTGATTTTGGGGGTTTCCTTCCTTATTCCTTAACCAATCATCATGTAAAGCGCTTAGAAACAATAATCATTTAGCGCTACAGAAATGTAATTTAGTATAATAATGAATATAATGATGATAATGATAATAATAATAATAATAATAATAATAATAATAATAATGATAATAATAATAATAATAATAATAATGATGATGATGATGATGATGATTATTATTATTATCATTATTATTATTATCATCATTATTATTATTATCATTATTATTATTACTATTACTATTTTCATTATTATTACTATTAAAATACCATTCGTCGAAAACTAGAAGGACGTAACTTATATCCTTTACATCTCTTGCTCTCAGCTGGCAGTATGAACTATTATTTTGTGCATAAATTGTGAGTCCTGTGGCAAATTTGCAAATATATCTTTGACAATTAGATATAATTTCTGATCTTTTTTTTTTTTCATTCCTAAAAAAGAAAAAAAAATGTCTAGTAACACCCCCATTTCTTTTTCTTTTTTAGAGAATATGAAATTAAAGAAATAGACTTTGTTTTTTTGGTCAAAACGGCATAATATTTTGCAATACGCTTTTGAACGTTTAAACAGATATATGGCGCCATACAAATGCTGTGAATCATCATCATTATCATCAATATTGGAATTGTTCATTTGATAAAGGCCCGCTAGATAATCTAGATAATCATGTACTCCCGTTAGATTTTCGGTTGATTTTCGCTTGATTATTGTATGCAGAACTTCTGTCTAGCAGAAAGTTGATTTCCTTTCCAGTACTTGGTAAGCTTTATCAGTGATACACATTAACAACAACAACAAGAAAGCAGCTACGTTGTATTTACCCCTGCATATGGGAGAATCCCCACCGATGTTTGCTGACCACGCCCCATTCAGACAGCTTGCTTTCCAGGGCCCATCAACGTAGAGGTCACCTGTACACGTGAATCTTACCGTGTCCGTGTGAGCATAATAAGACTCACCAGACAAACCAGACAGGTCAGAGGTCACGATCAAATCAGGGTCCGAAAATGAGGGCACTTTACATTTGTCTAAATAGAGAGAGAGAGAGGGGGGGGGGAGGAGGAAAGGAGAGAGGGAGAGAGTGAAAAAATACTATTTTCTAATTTGCTTCTATATAACAATGGAGTCGGTAGCTTCCACAAACTCTAATTTCGTCATTTTCCATGTTTGGCAAGTATTTATTCATTTATTTTTCATGTTTTAGTGTTATAAACATAAACATGATAGCCTGGGTGTCGATAGAAAGATGAAAGATGAAAGGTATGGTAGAGGGAGAGGAGAGGGAGAGAAGGAGGAAGGAAGAGGGGGAGGAGGAAGACCAAGGGAATGAGACGAGATGGTCACACCGAATGGAATCACAATTAGACACTATTTGTAGGAGGGAACTAGGTTCCCATTATCTGGAATGGTTACAGTAAGACAACTCATTCATCATCTCCAGCAACATCATCATCATTTATACTCATCATCATCATCATCATCATCATCATCATCATCATCATCATCATTATCCTCCTCCTCCTCCTCATCATCATCATCATTCCTCCTCATCATCATCACCACCACCATCGTCGGGATCATCATCACCACTGCGCTTCACCACCACCACCACATGCACCACCACAACCACCACCACCACCACCACCATCTCCGCCACGTCCACCACCATCACCATAATTATCATCATCAATGTCATTCCTCATCTTCAAAGAAAAATAAAGAGAGAGGGGGGAAAGAAAGTTATGAAGGAAGATGGAGCGAGAGGGGAGGACATAATGGCAACAAGTCCCTTCCCATGCATCTAAATGCACCAGTGACTCAATCCAGGCAACATTACTAGAACAAAATCGATAAGCATACCATAACAATTGAGTAGAAGTGGGCTAGGTTCCCATTCTCTTGAGGAGTTACAGTAAGAGAACTCAGGACCGAAGGGTGTGGTTTCTCCATCACATGACAATTCGATCCTGGAGTTTGTCTCGTATGTTGCTTGATCTGGTGAATACGTCACATTAGTCGGTACAGTTGGGGGAAGACAACCTGATGAACGGACAGAAAAGAGCCAAGGTTCAATTCAAATGTATGCCAAATCGGCTTTCTAATACAAAAAATCAGCCATAATGACTGAACTATAGTTTCGTTTTTGCATTCAGATATGACGAATGTCAGCGAAAAAGGGTACAATCGCAGACAACTTTGGAAGGGATTGTGAGTAAAAACTAGGTGGACCTTATCCTCCATTGGGAATATAGCTTTTAAGCCATATCAAAATGTACCCCTAACAACACCGACACAAAAACTTGGTACTGAAAAACATCATGCCTTAATTAGAAATATTTGTCATTGATGTTGTTCGAAGCATAATTGTTATGAACAAAGAATGTGTCAAATAAGAGACCATTATTTTTTTTTCTCCGATCATAATGGGCTTCCTCCTTCATTACAGTTTTAACTTTGTAGTTTTGAATATCAAGAAAACAAGCACAGTTTTCTAATATAAAGGTTTCATAATTAATCCGACACTTTCTTGCTCCGGGCTTAATACATTTTATCATATACATTTTTATGGATAAGGCTTTGGTTGTGATAGGGTTTAATCTAGGTGCTGGGTTATTGAGAATAAGGTATTAGTGTTGAGTCCAGGGTATACTGTACTTATGCCACGGAGGAAGTATCGCCGGGGGCATCATGTCATCAGAGAAGCCATTTATCATTATCTCTTATTAAAAGAAGCCTATATAACTACTTCTTCTTCTTCTTCTTCTTCTTCTTCTTCTTCTTCTTCTTCTTCTTCTTCTACTTTGTGGGAGAGGAAGGGGGGTGAATGACCTTATAAGGCAGTGGATTTTATCCTATTACCTACCACTACTAGAGCACTGAACATCCGGGCTCCATGAACCATCGTCACAGGTTGATTCTATTGTTACGTCACCGGTGGATAGCTGATAGCCGACATCACACGAAAATATAGCTGTGCTGGTGTGTTCGTATGTTCCCGTTCCATTCGAGTTTTCTGGGACTGAGCATCCATCTGAAAAATGCACAAAATTGTCATTTTGATATCAGACCTTTAAAACATAGAAAGGTAGATAGATAGATCGACAGATAGCTAGACAGATAACGGATATAACTCCCCGAAACTTTATATTGAAAGGTATATCGGTAGACTGTATAGTTCCTTTGCTTCTTTCTATTTTTTTTGTTTTTTTTTTCTTTTTAATTTGTTTGAAATGTAGTTTTGTTTCGAGTGTAGACCTAAATGAAAGACCGTCGCAGAAGAATATTATGCTAGGAGAGCCAAAAACAGTGTTTAAAAAAAAGAAAGAAAAGAAAAAAATAGTGAATGAAATTTTACAGATATTCAGTGGATAGGTAAAATGCACAGAGGTCCAATTTTTGCCAATATAATGGCGAAACATGGACGTCATTTGCATCTTTAAAATAATTATATCGCATAGGTCTATTCTTACTATGCGAAGGTCTTGGTGGTATACATGCAATTGCATGATGAAGGAAGTTGGAGTAAGAATGAGGATGAGATAGATTACTGATGCAAAGTATGAAAATTCGGGCTAAACATCACCGAAAGGCGAAATCGATAAAATTTACCTTAACAAAATAACCTATACAAGTACCTGCACATGAGGGTTTTGTCGCTATTTCCCACGTAGCGTTAGTCCCGCAAGTGCCCTCTTCAGATCCCGTTAAAGTCCCGGAGACACATGAGAAGGTGACTTTATCACCGATCGAGTAGGTCGTCTGCTCTGGGTCTATTGTGACGTCGGAATCTACGATGGGCAGCGAGCATGGTTCTGGAATTAAGCAAAGTGACATTAAGATAGAAATCCTTCAGGATTTTTTCCGTTATCATTTGTAATGAACTTCAATTTCAATTAAATCGTTGGCAACATTATACTTCACACTGATTTGTTTGTTTGTTTGTTTGTTTTTGTTTGGGGGGTTATTGGTTAACAACGGAATGTTAATCTACAGAGATATTTCAACTATATCTGCATTATTTCAATTTTTCCTCTATTGCTCCTCGCCTGTGGAACGAACTCCCATCATTTCTTCGCGAAATTGACAGCCTAGATCACTTCAAAGCTTCGCCCAAGATTCACATCTTTCATCAGACATTTCAATGCTATAACTTTATTGGGGTAGTCTGCGCCTTTGAATGTTTTTGACCCAGATTATGGCGCCGTACAAAATAATGCTGTGAATCATCATCATCATCATCATCATCATCATCATTGAGAATCCCATTTGGGATGAGGATGGGCGGAGGACGGGAAGGGTTGGTACTTACTCTGGCATTCTACCGTTGTAGGATCTGGATCCCAGCCTGTACTGGGGTAACAGTAGCTGTAGGATGTTCCTGACTGAGTGTACCCATCATCACACGAGATAGTGAGATAGAAGTAATCATAGTAACTGTCCAACTCGGGATCTATCACTACATTATCACCAACAGACGGCTGCGTGCATGCTAAAAAACAACACCGAATAATATAACAAACAACTGACAAGTAAAACAAAAAACCCCGAAACATATGAAAACAAAATCATTATTTTTAAGTGTGATGATGATAGTGATGAAGTCCATGAGCAATGTGATAATTGCAAAGACTTTCAAAATCAACTCATTGGCGGATTCTACACTCTAAACAAGGATTGGTCAGAATGACCAAAATATGGTCCAACCAAAGCTATTAGTGAATATGTGTCCGACCGACATATTGGTTAGAATAACCAATCCAACATGTCCAAGATTTTATAACCAATTATATTGTCATAATTCTAACCAATCAGTGGTTGTGTTCATTCCCTAACCAATCTTTCTCTATCAGTATTATTACCAATTATGTTTGGTCATCGTGATGAATTTGGTATAGCACCAACTGAGTAGTGCATTGATGATGCATGCCAGTTTGTAAAAGGAAAAAAAAATATTGGCATATCACAGGAAGTTTTCTATCAATCGCATCGCCCAGAGAGCTCGCAATCACACAGCAACCTCTGATAGTCCTAATCTACATGTATATCCTACTCCTACAATAAATAACCTATTCCTATAATCCTACATTCTATACCTACTTAATGGAATGTGGTATCCCATAGAATGATAGAAGGTATGTACCTATGTATACGTCACTGTAACATTCGGATATTTATAATGTCGCAGTCACACCAACGAAACCGACTCCAAACCGACCAATGGTATGTCATTGAAAATAAGGTAATAGTTTTGATCGGTGTGGAGTCGGTTTCGTTGGTGTGACTGCGACATAAAGGTAATGGACAAGGCTACGGAAATTGCCTTCGATCGCTAAACCACGTCCCTAAATAAAATTAGAAATGTTTGTCAACTGCCTTTTTTGGTAGTATATAATGATGTAGCGCTGCATGGGAGGGGGTGGGAATGGGCGCTAGTACATGCTTACCCTACACCTCTTAAAACAAATCAGAATTAAGGGTCAGCTGGGTGCAACCAAAATACTATAGTCTTTTTAATACTATATATTTTAGTCATTTGTGACTATTGTGTTGTCGTATTTTGACTAGAACTCAGTTATTTCTAATTAGATATAGCAAATTTTGTGACTAGGTCCATAGTTACACCCAGCTGACCCATAATCTAGTCATTTTAACTAATGTGTTTTTATAGTGTATAGGGCTAAGCAAAGCAGTGCTCGAATGGGTATGATTAGCAGGGTTAGCAATTTCCCGGGGAATACTGGAAAATACTGGGAAATACTGGGAAATACCGGGAAATACTGGGAATACTACGAATTAATTGGTCAATATGTTGGCAGTATACCTGAATGTGTAGTATACCCCCACGTTAAGTGCCTTCATTATGTACATTTACCCCAATAGGTGATTGCAAAGCTAATTGGAACAAGTTAGTATGCAATATGTCAGGAATATTTTTAAAGTTCTGTTTATAGTCAGTATTTAATCATGATGGTTGGTGCAATTTGATGTACCTTTTAGTTTGTAAAATTGAACACTAAACTTGACAGCTTGAATTTTATGAAGTGTCTGGACACATGACCCCCCCCCCCCCCCCCCCGTCCTAATATTGAAAATGAATAAGCAGTCATACCAAGCAATATTGTGAATTTGACTACATGTACGTCTTATCTTCTAATTAGACTTCAAATGTTTGAAGTTGATCATTGATAGTTTCCAAAATTCACTCATTTGTACGGACATGAAATGTATTTAGATTGTTATATACATGTACAGTATAACCACTGTACACAAATGGTGTTTAGTTTACATTTCAGAATGAAATTCCATTCTAGTACACGAGTCTCTTCTAATGATAAACCATCACTAGGTGATAGATCTGGATGAAATATTTGTTTTTGGTGTATTTTGCAGCAACCCCCAGACATTGAGCCTAACACAGTTCGAAGTCCTAACCCATTTATTATTTGAAGCAGTAACATGTACATGTATATGACCCCCAACATAAAAAAAGTATTCTTTTTATTGCTCTATGTGTTTAAGCTTACCTTTTTCTCATGAATATGTACATTTTGGCCCAATTTGTTAGTGAAAAATATTCTCCGAGGTATTTACCAGTCATTGCTCACAGCCTCAAACCTACGTGTATTATGTAAGCGTGCAGTATATATCCTTGTACATTAAAGCAGCTGTATGATCCCCTACCATGAAGAAGTCACCATTTCTTTGCTTTAGGTGTTTAATCTTGCCCTTTTCTCTTTAATATGTGCATTTTAATGCAATTTATTGATGAAAAATATTGTTTTGGGAGTATTTCCTAGTATTTCCCAGTATTTTCCATTTTTGTCCAAAATTCTAGGCGGTATTTACCGCCCGGTATTTACCGGCCAACCCTGATGATTAGTCACTTTACTACGATCAACTACATGTATAGGGGAAATAGAAAATGCAAACGAAAATGGTATAGGCATGATATCAAAGCATCGCAAGGGAAATAAGAGAAAGGGACATATTCATATTTCACTGCAAATTATTATATAACCACTCAATCATGACCCTTGCAAACTTAGAGTTTATTGATTTATTTCCACATGTTTGATATACATATGACAAACAATATAACAAAGTATACGGGCTGGTAACAATATTACAAAAAATAATAAGTAGTTATTTGTCACATTGACAGCAATGTGGAAACGAGGGGCTTATTGAAAAGCGTGGCTTGTAAAGGTAAGCCTCTCTTGAAAATATAAGTTCGTAGAGTATAATTGTATATATAATCATAATAAACTTACCCTGAAAAGTCCATGGTACAAGTGTTGCCACCAAAAACAGGACGAAGACGATATTATTCAACATCTTTTTTTTCAGTATTAAATGTTACGAGTTCAGCATGAAGCCTTGATCTCAAATTTTAACAAGTTTTCACAATATTTTACTCCAAAGACTGCCATCAAGTCTATGTATACGCCTACTCCTGTTATAGAGTTTTCTCCACAACTTCCACAAAGTAGAACAATTCAGTGCTAAGTGCCCTCCTCAACATGAACTCGATCGGGAAAAACCTATACTTTGGCCGACCATTTGTTTCTAAGAATAATGCTGAAAGAAAATGCAATTAATTATTCCTCACGTATTCCAGTTATTGATTTGTCAGTGACCGCAGTATTTTCCGTGGTGCATTTAGCGTATGTAGTCAAATATCAAATGGCATTATTTCAGTCCCCAATCCGCATGCAAACGGACCAAACCCGAATCCCTTAAACCTTTATTTACCTTTGGGCATGTCCGTATTTGCATCAAGATCTTTATCAAGTCTTAAAATCTTAATTTCTCAAACAGCAAAGTTACGAGTTGTAGGTCTATAAATGCTAGTCACAGTGTGCACATAGTTACTATTAGCTTTTAATCCGAATGCATCATGTTAGTGGTTTACACGTTACACATCCTTATAGGACGAAGGGAGTACGAGAGAGCCCCCATTTTGCTTTGCAGTTGCTCAATTGCTTGCTGCGAGTTTCGTTTAATTTATTTATTCATTTCCATTAAAAAAATATTCATATATATATATATATATATATATATATATATATATATATATATATACATACATACATACATCATAAATGCAAACAGTTCAAATATATATACAGAAGAAAACAAAAAACAAAAACATGAGCATAACAACATAAGCTTAAGGTAAACTGTGAGAAGCACAGAAATGCATGGAAAAGGAGCACCTGCAGGAAGCTTGTAAATATCGGGTGTCCAAACTAAACAAATTAAAGACACAGATATATTTACATAATAATTTATGACGCATGTATTTGAAACTTTAACCCATGCAAGAGGCTTTGTTGAAAGCACTAAGCCTCCTGCATAATTATCAGAAAAGAGGAGGGGGAGTCGGGCTTTATTAGTATTTTTTCGCACTTATTTTTTTCTAAGGAACATTTTTTCTGGACAATACCTCTGTCCTTGCTTCGATCCCTGGATATGAAAGAAGGGGTTGGAGCTCCTAAGATGCTTGTTGTTTATGTATTTGTTTGTTTATTTATTTATTTATTTATTTCTTTATTCATTCATTTATTTATTTATTTATTCATTTATTTACCTGTTCATTTTGTTTTATTTAAATTTGGGGGGAGGGTATAATTTTGTCTTTTTTGTTTTGTTTTTCTTATCAAAGCTTGTCGGAGGAGTTTCGGAGGCCCGTCGATCACCATCACCACAATTATCGTCATCAATCGTCATCAACACACGGCGCCCACCACCATAAACATGAGCCTAATAACTGCAAATCATCGTCATCATCACCATCATCATCATCACCATCATTACCATCATCATCGATGATGTGAGCGAGCGAAACGAGCGAATAGAAATGCTATATAGGATTGTTCTGCTGAACACCATGGTTATTCCATTATTACAGTGACTTGATAATAAAGATAATGAAATAAAGATGTCACAAATGTATTTTAGGGCTCTTCCTTATCATTATCATTTTCATCCATTAACCTGGTAGTTTCCTTATTGACCAAACTATAGGCCTAATGTTCGATGCATTTTTGAGGTCTCACCACGACTGATATTTTATTAGAGCAAAATATCCAACTGCAAGGGTATTTTAAGTTTTAAACACACTCTTGACATGAATAGGAGAATAATAACAATAATAATAATAATAATAACAATGATAACAATAATAATAATAATAATAACAATGATAATAATAATAATAATAATAATAATAATAATAATAATAATAATAATAAACAATAATAATAATAATGATAATAATAATAATAATAATAATAATAATGATAATAATAACAATAATAATAATAATAATAATAATAATAATAATAATAACAATGATAATAATAATAATAATAATAATAATAATAATAATAATAATAATGATAATAATAATAATAATGATAAAATAATAATAATAATTAATATTATTTTTAATTATTATTCTTATTATTATTATCATTATTATTATTATTATTATTATTATTATTATTATTATTATTATTATTATTATTATTATTATAGTTTTGTATCGCGCAAAACACATTACTTAAGACTTACGGTTACAACACACTTGATATGCCATGCCCGAGATATAATAAGTAAGTGCGAATGAGCGTAGTGAGTGAGCTTTGAAAAAAAGAAAATATCCTCATTGCTTCAATTTCTAGGGGCACCGTTTTTTCTTTGTAAAATTTTGGAAGTTGTGCCCCTAGCTCTTGCCTCCTGCTCCACTGTTTCAAAAGGTATTATCAATAGTAAGGGAATATGTTATTATGTGAAACTTTTCTGATTCTTTGGAACTAACCGCTGCATGGTTATTTTGAGACTTTGCACTGCAATACGGAAAAGGGGCACTGAAAATGGGCACTTATCATAATCAAACTGGACACTCATAATTGAAAGGGATGCTAATCAGTTTAGAGGGGCATGGCCGTACGCAGCAGCGGATCAGGGGCAGTTGCCCCCAGAAATTTGCAAGGCTTACATTTTTTCACTTCTTACTGAAAATTTTCTAAAATTCCACCAAAAGTGTGAACCAGTTACTTCAGTTTCAATTTTTAAAAATGCAAAAGCGCCCTCATGAACAGCTTGATTGCTTCGCTCCATTGGCATAAATCCCGGGGGATGGGGGAGATATATCCCCCCACTTTTTTTAGAGGGGGGATAGTGTGTACAAATATCCCCCACACTTTTTAAGGAAGAAATGATATTTGAATTAATTAGTTAATGACATTTTTAATCATCTGTCATAAACAACAATCATATTTTAGAATTTCTATTTGAAAATGCGATTGAAAACCAGAAAAGTGCTTATTTTTGGCTCGCTCGCTCGTCATATTTTAGAATTTCTGTTTGAAAATGCGATTGAAAAACAGAAAAGTGGTAATTTTTGGCTAGCTTGCTTCGCTCGCTCGCAAGATAAAAATTAAAATGTGTGTAAGGGGGGTCTGTGCAGGTGGGTATGGGCGTGTGTTTATACTTAAGTGTTAGTTCAACAGAAAAAAAAATCGGCAAAAAAGTCGATCATCCCCTCCCCCCCCCCCCCCCCCCCCCTCCCCCACTCCTCAAAGTGGATTTATGCCGGTACTTCGCTCCCTCGCTAACATGTTCAACATTTTAAATGTTCTTGTCCACCCCCCCCCCCTGAAAAAAAAATCTGCCCTACACCCCTCTGTAGAGGGGTGTAGGGCACTTATCATCAGGAGAAATGGCACTTATAAGGGGTACTTTTCAGAAAGGAGACACTCATCAAAAAACAAAAGGGCACTGAAAGCACGTTAACCGAATGAGAAACGGGACATACAGGAAAGGAAAAATTTATTTATCAGATATGATCGAGGCACTAAGCAGAAGAACAACTGCATTATCAGAACTGAACATGAACAGTCAAAAGGGGCACTAATCACCTTTCAGCATTATAGGGACATTGATTAGAAATGATAAGCGCGCACATGTCAGAAGGGAAAAGAGCACTATGAAAAAAAAAGTGTCAGTAATCTGATTTAAGAAAGGTGACTTATCTGACGAAAGAAGTGCACTTACTAGAATGAAAGAGCAATTATTGAAAGAGAAAATGTGCAACTTGTAAGAATAAAAGAGGCACTGAAAATGTTTGAAAAGGGACATTTTGGGATAGAATTGGATGAAGACACACTGATAGGCAGAGACTGAAGGGAAATGAGGAGAAGATGACAGTTACAGATTTATTTATGTATGTATTTATTTTTATTTTTCATTTAAAATAGAGGATAGGTACATTCAGTAAAATAAACTGCTTTCCAAGTACGCCCTCTAGGACCACATTATTATAGATACATGTATTGCATAACAGTTTGGCCAACTCGGTTTCAGTGGGTAGCAACATGGTGCAATTTCTTTTGTATTGTGCTTGCCTAGAACAAACCAATACGCGCCACGTTGTAACCATAGAGATAGTCTAATTAATATATATATCTCTGTGGTTGTAATCTACTGAAATCATGTTGGCCAAACTATGTAATAAAGGGCTCTGTATTGTATGACTGAAGAGCGCCATCATACGAAGAACCAACCAACCAACCAACCAATATACATTACAATAAATCCATGAAAATGAAACATTTTTGTAAGATACTAACATTTGAATATAGGGCATAATATCGAGTAAAAATATAACATTAGAAAATTTCTAAAGGCCACTCACTGTGTGGGAGGGAAAACGTTTTCAAACCCTACCTCCCTGTTCAGATTGTTCGGGTGGGGGACGGGGTTTACTTTGTTTCTTTCAGAATTTGTAAATAAACGGTACCCCCAAAAAAGCAATGTGTGGTCAGAATATGAAATCAATTTGGAAGTCACAGGTACAGGAGAGAGAGAGAGAGAGAGAGAGAGAGAGAGAGAGAGAGAGAGAGAGAGAGAGAGGGGGGGGGGGAGAGGAAGGAGAGAGAGGGAAAGGGAGAAATGAAGATTAATCATTGGTAAGTGCTTTAAATTATGTAACTGGAATCCAAAATGATAAGCGACACCAAGAAGAAATTAAGAGTACTCTAATTCTCTACGTCACAATGCCATTAATTGACTTCTTATTACCGCTTTCTGTTCCTATGGTAACTGGCAGCTAAAGATTTGAACAAACACTGAAGTCAGGTCTCTCAATGATAATTGAGCGAGTTGAGTGTCGCTCCGAAACAACCTTGCTTGTTGACACTCTAACCTCCATATAATTCTTCATCCATCCATTTAATTTGCCTTAATGAAGATCACCGAAGGTTAATTCGCCAAACGTCCGAAAATTCGTCCAGTACATTTGTTCCGACCCGTTTCACCCCGTTCGAATCGGTGTTGTGGGGGGGGGGGGGGGGGGGGGGGGGGATATGAAACGTGATTGAGTGCTCAGCGCGCGGTCAAATTTGGGTTTTAAAAAATTGAAATATCGAGCATCGACTCCAGGCAATACTAGAGGTATATGATGTTAATTTGATATCCATTGTCTCAGTAATCAAGGTTTTATGGTTGTTCTTGACCCTTTTTTCTTGTTCTTCGTCCAGGACATTTGTTCCGACCCGTTTCATCCCCGTTTGAATCGGGTTGGGGATATGAAAAGTGAATGAGTGCTCATTGTGCGGTCAAAGTTTGTTTTGTTTTTTTAAATGAAAATATCGAGCATCGACTACTGGCAATACCAGAGGTATATGGTGATTTTAATGTCCATTGTCTCAGTAATCAAGGTTTTATCATTGTACTTGGCTCTATAGCTGCGGCATATCATTTTAGGTGCCCAGTTACATAATATATATGATAATGGTTTTCTCTTTCATCTGCTCTCTCTCTCTCTCTCTCTCTCTCTCTCTCTCTCTGTCAATTAATAAAGCACATCAAATTTCACTTCATGTGCGTAAACATTAATTGATTTCATCCTAAGACAATTACCAGCGTGAATAAAAATCTCTCTCTCCCTCTCTCTCTCTCTCTCTCTGTCAATTGATAAAGCACATGAAATTTCACTTCATGTGCGTAAACATTAATTGATTTCATCCTAAGACAATTACCAGCGTGAATAAAAATGTACAAAATTGAAATAATAGTGACAACGAAAACTGGAATCTATACGGGAATAGGGTTATGCTGCAAAGTTGTACAATGGACAAAACAAAGGTATAGATTGTTATATTCGCGAAATCATGAGAGGATCGCTCTCTCTCTTTCTTTCTCTCTCTCTCTTCTTTTCGTTTCTTTTCCTTTTTCTTTGCCATTCAATTTCTAATGCGCTATCCGTCCGACCTTGTGTAGTTACGATGTATATAGCGTGCATTTAAATTACCTACTTTATTGCCCATTGAATACTCGATTCTACACAAAACATTTTGGGGGTGGGGGTCTTTTGGTTTTGCTATGTTTTAAAAGTTGTTTTGCTTAATACGCCTTGCATTTGACTCAACCTTGGACAAAAGCCGTGCAATATCTCATTGATAAAAAGTGGCCCGACCTTCATTCAGTATAAATGAAAATGAATCACATAAAGAAGCCTTTGTATAACCTATATTGGTTTGCCTCCATTCGATTAATTAGGATGATCTAGCTATCCGCACACCTGACTAATTGTTGACTCCGGTTGGCAAATAAAAACCTTATAACTCCTAATATGTGGTGTCCTGTTGAATTATATTCATCTCACTGATCATGCTGATGATTAAATGAAATATACAACTGGTATCTTTGTCTTGTCAGTGTGTAGAGTTTCAATTTTAAGAACGTAGGCAGAATTTTCGAGGTTGCCCAATTTTATTATAGGGCGACCGGGAATTACTAGGAGAAAAACAGGCCAGAATTTATACATATTGCCATAATTTCGATTGTTTTAATCAATATTCTGGCCCTTTCGTGGAAATTTTGTTCGCAGAGGTTTCAATTTTTGTTGATAGACCACGAAGCCCCGTTGAGAAAATCATATGAGAACTTTAAAACGCGCTATTGCGTGAATTAGCTTCTTTCTTTTCTTCTTTTTTCTTTCTTTCTTTTTTTTTTTAGTGGAAGCTAGTTGTGATGAGCTTGCAAGGAAATGTAGCATACCCAATATAGCTCCGAGTACTTCGTTTGCTGTAAAGGTCCGGACCACATCAACAAAATGTCCGATTTAAAGTTCACCAATCATCACAAAATGTTTCGTAGCTCCGAGTACTTCGTTTGCTGTAAAGGTCCGGACCACATCAACAACATGTCCGATTTAAAGTTCACCAATCATCACAAAATGATTCGTGTAAAGCTAGAATCTATGAAAAGCACTCCAAAAAGATTTGCCTTGCATTCTGTGGGTTAATTCCGATACCTGACGCTTGAAAATTGAAACTTAATATAATATTATTATTAATACCTTTCTGGCAATGGAATGATATTTGAAACTCATATTTTGAATATAGTTTAGTGATATGCTGGAACCGAATAACATATAAAACAAATTGTCTATTTTGTGATATGGATTATCTCTTATTGCTCTATATAAGTGCCAGAAGGTCGTTAATTCTGTATCAAATGATATGGATACACAATAAAACAATAGTGAATGTCAGTAGTAAAAAAAAAAAAAAAAACATGTTTGTTTTTATTTCCGTTAAAAGCAGCATAACATCCAAATATATGCGTAATAGATATAAACGGCGGATAGCCCATTTCAGTCGTATTAACAAAATACGACTGTTCTTCCATGGCGTCCATGGGGTCACAAGAAAAGGAAAATTTACATATCTTTACTTTCAAGAAACCCCCACCCTCTACTTGCAAAAGTAAGCTCTTTCATGTATATTCTTGTGAAGAAGATCATGACAGATGGTTCTAAGTAGTACCGTGGTTAATGAAGTCACGATGGACAATTTTTGATGAATTAAGTATGGTGGCCCTGAAGTACGCTCGACAACAGGTCATGTGCGACGTGAATGAATTTCGCGCAAAGGGTCGTGAATTTCGCATCGCGGGTCGTGAAATTCACGACCGGCGATGCGAAATTCAGGTCCCGTGGCGCGAACTTTGCATCCCAGTCGTGAAATTCACGACCCGTGGCGCGAAATTCGTGACCTAGGGATGCGAAGTTCACGACCCGCGATGCGAAATTCAGGACCGTGGATGCGAAATTCACGTCGCACATGACCTGTTGTCGAGCGTACTTCAGGGCCACCATAATTAAGATGAATTATTTTGTCTTTCCATCATGATGGTTTGCCGTAATGCTGTTTTCTCTGCTTTCTACTAGGCATGTAGTTCAGATTCTGAACGATTTTATTATAAGAGCAATCTCCCCAAGCGCGATATCCCCCCCCCCCAAAAAAAAAAAAAATAAAAAATAAAAAATAAAAAAAATAAAAAAATAAAAATTTCCTCGCCCGTACATTTCGGGATCACGCCATCTCTCGGCCTGGCAGCGGTTGGGGGATATCGCGCTTGGGGAGATTGCTCTTCTAATAAAATCGTTCAGAATCTGAACTAAGGGGGACCATATATCAAAATCATACCATTTTGTATTTTCCTTTTGTATCATATTGCATTTTGGGGGGTGAAATACCAGATAATTGTTTGTATTGTATTACCTCGCTTATTGTTTACCCTGTGTATATGTGTATATATATATATATATATATATATATGGATATGCATATACCAGTATACATGTGTACTTTTTTCATGTACACTGTAATTATTTCCTTTAAGCACTGTCAAGTTTGATTTGTGTGAGCCACATTTTTTGGACAAAACGTTTATCTGATTAGTTGAGTTGATTGGCAATCATTTCTTTCATCACAAAATCACTGGTTATTTCAATAATGACAGTGGGAGTATATGACACGCTGATATTCATTTTGCCTGTTTGACTGCTGCCCAACTACTGCGAGTCTTATTTGCTATTATCACAAGCATGAATACAACTATATTTAGAGCAGTTGGTATTCTAACTTAGTAATGAGAATATTGATTTTGGAATTACTTGTGTACAACATTCCTGCATTCGTACTATTTTGTATGATACTCATTTAATCTATAGTTATGATCACGGTGACTGAATATTAACCCATACTAAGCTCGATATCCTTCCTCTACCTCGTTATTCTCCATTTTTCTTTTCTTTTTTTATTGTTCTTTCCCCCCTCTCTGCCTTTCTCCTTTCCCCTTCTTTCCTCTTCTGACTCCCGTTTCTTTTTCCTCGTTTTGCCTCTCTTCTTCCTTCCTCTTCCCTTTCTTTCTCTCTCGCTCCCTCCCTCTATCCCTTTCTCCTCCGACCCTCTCTCTTTCCCTTTATCTCATCTCCCTACCTCTCCCTTCATCCCTCCTTTCCTGATATTTATTCAATCATGCCTTGAATTATTTGGAAATCAATATGACCTTTTTTTGTAGAAATATGTTTTCAATGAAGTGGAGTGCCCCTCTATTCATATTCGTTTTTATCAATGTAAACAACGAGCAACTTGTCGCCCGTGAGAACTTGTCTTCTTTCATTTCACAGGGTCCCTTTTATATGCCTATCAAGAGGCAATTTGATATAAAATCTTCAGTCTGTAGAAATGAGAGGAAATTTTGTTAAAGTCAATATATACATGTATTTCATTGTCATTTTCACTAGTACGCAAATTAAGCACTTTCCCTTTTGTTATTGCCATTCTTAAAATTTAAATTATGATATATTATTTAAAATGAAATGAATCAATACTGAAATAATGATGATCTGGAAATGCTACAAAGATTATTTTGTTTGCCTGCCAGTGCCTTTTTCATAATGCATGGAATGAAACTGAACATGTTTTACTCTATATAGTTATCAGAGGCGTCGATCCTGGGGGGGGGGGGGGGGAGTTGCCCCCCCCCCCAAAGAATATTTCGGGGGGCAAAGATATCATTTCCCCCCCCCCCCCCCCCCCCCAATAATTTCCCAACCAAAAAAAAGAAAGAAAAAGAAAGAGAGAATAGAAAGGAAAAGGAAGGAAGGAAGTTAAATGAAAGCGTAAAACAAGAAAAAAAGAAAGAAAATGGGACACTGGGAAGCGCTCGCTCGCTTAGCTCGCTCGCATTTATTGTATCTTAACCAATGCCGATGATAATTACTATACTTATGAAAGGAAATCGGTTTGCATCTTGTGTTTCTATCTAATGTTATACTATTCCTCTACTCATGGGAAGTAATATAACCAAACAAGATATCACTCCTAGAAATCGAGTGGCCAGTTGACCTAAGAATAGACAAAATTTCAGGAGATAACGGCCTGGATAAAAAAAACGCAAAACAAAAACATATTTTTCGTTAACTCGCTCGCTACTCCACTGTACTCTCGCTGGTAAAAGCTAGATACAAGATGATTTCGGGCAGCAAGTAGCTTATTATAGCAGCGAGATTCCAAAGTATCATTATATTTGGGCAGCAAGGTGGTTGACAAAGATTTTGGGATGAATCCATATAATTTTGCCGGGATCGGTCGTTGACTTTGCTCGCTATAATAGAAACAGAATGGATTCGGACTGCAAGCGAGGTAGCTAAAACAGTGTCATATTCGGCACACAGGTGATCGGATGTATTATTTAGATATCATACAGGCATGACAGGTTTATAGTGTATTCTGATGATAATGATAATAATAATATTCCGTTCTTGCATAGCGCATATCACATGTTTATCACATTTTTATGATGACGAAATAACACTTCTATCGTATGGCAAAGGGTATATTTTTCTTCTCTCGCTGCGCTCGCTCGTTTCATATTAATGGTTTTGAAAAGCAAACGAATTCGGTGAGATGAGACCGAATAGATAATTTAGATGTTTCATTGGGTCACAGCGTAATTTTCCGAAGGGTTTACTACATCTATCATGAAAAAACAGTGTGTGCTTCCTCGCTCGCTTCGCTCGCTCGTAATATTAAAAAACAGAGTGGCTTGGGGGGGGGGGGGGGAGCAACAATGGACCAGCGATGTGACAAAATAGAGTTTGTATGTGGCAGCGAAGTAACCATATACATATAAATCAGGTATCATTTATACCTATATGATAACTAAACTCTTCTCTCATAACAAGAAATTTGTTATTTTTTGCTCGCTCGCAAAAAAAAAAAAATTACAGAAAGGTTACCATTGACGTAAATCCCGGGGGAATGGGGGGCTATATCCCCCCCCCCCCACTTTTTGGAGAGGGGGGTGGCGTGTACAAATATCCCCCCACTTTTTAAAGAAGAAATGATATTTGTTATTAGAAAACAGAGTGGCTTGGGGGCAGCAACAATGGACCAGCGATGTGACAAAATAGAGTTTATATGTGGCAGCGAAGTAACCATATACATATAAATCAGGTATCATTAACGCCCTCTATACCTTACATGCTTTCACTTGTATTACACTAACAAAATTTATACATGAAAGGTGGTCATCAACTTCCTTTTCAGAAGTCAACATAATAGCCTAACACAAATTCTATGATTTATCTTTCAACTGCGTCCACCTGGAATGGGGATAGGGACCTTCCTTTCATCTCATGTGTCCCTGGCCCAGAAAGCGACAAAAAATACAGAAAGGTTACCATTGGCGTAAATCCCGGGGGAATGGGGGGATATATCCCCCCCCCCCACACACACACTTTTTGGAGAGGGGGATGACGTGTACAAATATCCCCCCACTTTTTAAGGAAGAAATGATATTTGAATTAATCTTTAAATATGATTTTTAATAATCTGTCGTAAACAACCATCATATTTTAGAATTTCTATTTGAAAATGCGAGTGAAAACCAGAAAAGCGGTTATTTTTGGCTCGCTCGCTTCGCTCACTCGTCATATTTTCGAAATTTCATTTGAAAATGCGATTGAAAACCAGAAAAGTGGTTATTTTTGGCTCGCTCACTTCGCTCGCTCATCATATTTTAGAATTTCTATTTGAAAATGCGATTGAAAACCAGAAAAGTGGTAATTTTTGGCTCGCTCGCAAGATAAAAATTAAAATGTGTGTAAGGGGGGTCTGTGCAGGTGGGTGAAGGCGTGTGTTTATACTTAAGTGTGAGTTCTACAGAAAAAAGTCGGCAAAAAAGTCGATCATTCCCCCCCCCCCACACTCCTAAAAGTGGATTTACGCTGGTGAAGGTTACAGTTCAATTTTCCAGTGGTTCGGGGAAACCCCAAACCATACTAGCATTACCACTGGCGTACTGGAGGGGGGGCTTCGGGGGCGTCAACCCCCCCCCCAAAAAAAAAAAAAATAAAATAAAATAAAATAAATTTCAACCATGGTTTAGTTTCAATTTTTTTATAAGTGATATCACGCGAATTTCATTACTAATCTCTCCCTAGACTCCCTTTCTACTGTTAAGTAACGCATTCACAATTTCCCAAATAGCATGCATAGCAAGGCAGAAAACACGCATAATATCAATATTAATGTGTTTTATGATATAACACTTGGTTTTATGTGTTTATCTAACAATGGATTCAAACTTTGATAATGAATATTCTTAGACTTACCAAAACTAGACACGGGGTTTAAGTTTGTAGTCCCAAATAGTGTTCTTTTACAGAGTTGCAAACCATCAGTACTGCAAAAACTCCTTTACCATGGGAGTGCACTTGCGTAGCTAAGGGGGGGGGCGATGGGAGCGGTCACCCCTCCTAAACGCCAACAGAAAAGAAAGAAAAAAGTAGAAGGAAAAACAGCGGGAGCGAGAAAAGAAAAAAAGGGTAAGAGAACCTAAGAAGAGCGGGAGCAGACATGAAACAATTCAAAGAAACGTCGGAGCTTCCGCGCGAAACTCCCCCCTCCCTGCACCCTCCCCCCTAGGGAGCGCGCTTCGCGCGCTCAGTAAGTGATTCACACGCTTCGCGTGCTCACTACCGCCCCACTAAAATGAAATCCTAGCTACGCCACTATGGGAGTGAAACCCTGGTACCCCACCGCATCACACCCTCTCCATGCTCGTCCCTTTTATTTCATAGTGTCTTTGTCTGTATTATTATCATAAGCAATAAAGTATTTTGTGTAACGCTTTGTTTGAAACTTACGAAGATTATTTGGGCTGCATGTTTTCATAATCAATTCCAAGTTCATGAAAAGAAAAAAAAAATCCTTTTCCGGTCGGTAGATTCATGACACGCTTATCCATAATAGTACATGTCATCAAATTTGATGTTTCATATTTCATGTATTCTACTTCAAATGTTTATTTTTTCATGATAAGCCTATTTACATCTTTTGTTGGAAATGAGAAAAAATAAAAAAATTGAACTGAAGTTGGAATTTCCTTTTCAGGTTTTGCAGATTGCACATTTTAAGTCGAAAAAATGAAAAAGCTCCGTATCGTGAGGGGAGGGGGTACCCCGGCTCGGTCGCTACACTTCCTCAGGGTTGGTCGCTTCGCTCCTCGCAAAGATTGAGCCCCCCCCCCCCCCCCCAAATATTTTGGCTCATTACGCCACTGAGCATTACCCCATGCAAAGACTCATACAGACTGAAAAATCGAGTCACCATGACAACCAAAAAGCGTCATTAGGCGACCACGCTGTGCGGGGAACATACATTGCCTCATGCAATAAACAGTTTCAATTATAATGGCCTATATGATCAAGGACCAACTCCCTGATTATTGTCGCGTTCAAGCGTATTCTCGTGTTGACAGTTGTAAATTAGTCACCGAATCGAATAATTCGGTTCTAGGACTACTCCCCCGGAGGACAACTCCCCCGGGGACAACTCCCACCTGACAACTCCCCCGGAGGACAACTCCCCCGGAGGACGACTCCCCCGCAGGACGGGTCCCCCGGAGGACAACTCCCCTGGAGGACTACTCCCCCGAAGACAATTCCCCTGGAGGACTACTCCCCCGAAGTACAACTCCCCCGGTGGACAACTCCCCCGGAGGACAACTCCCCCGGAGGACAACTCCCCCGCGGACAACTCCCCCGGAGGATGACTCCCCCCGAGGACGACTCCCCCGGAGGACGACTCCCCCCGAGGACGACTCCCCCGGAGGACAACTCCCCTGAGGACAACTCCCCGGAGCACAACTCCCCGGGGGATGACTCCCATCACCCAACTCCCCCGGAGGACACCCCTCCCCCTTTATGGACAAAATTACGCATGAAATTTTTTTTTTGTGACAACGCCTTGCTCGTGAGGAACTGAAAAATAAATCTTTCCTTTTTATAAATCAAACTTAAGTAATTAATCCAGTATTTTTTGTTTTTATTACAACTTTCCCGGAGGAGAACAGCTCCTCGGGGATGAGAAACGGGGATGGGCGAGGGGTAGAGGGTTGCTATTCGTTTAATAAGGTATTAGGTAATTTGTCGCTCTAATTGCTAACTTTTTTGAAAAATATCCACTCTTTTGCTCCCATTTTTGCGCCAAAGTACATATTCAAGAAAATAAAAACTCTAGTAATTGGTACGCTTTTCCGCCCAAGGGTGTTGGGTTTGACAGCTTCAGCGGCACACTCGGGACATCGGAACCAAATCTGCTCATGAGAAGAGAGAAAAGAAAGGAATAAAATGAAGAAAGGAAAGTGAGGAAACTAAGTGGAAGCTACAAAAGTAGAGAATGGTGTATCTAGTCGTAGTCTTCAGGAAAAGAGGGAGATGGCCCACAAGCAAGCTTAAGAATAGAAGTCACTTTGCTCGATCAGCAGCCGTGATTGGGTCCCGTTCCTTTTTTTAAAAATCTAAATGCACAATTTTCAGGCAAGATATCATATAAAAATCTTACTTTTTAGGGAAGCGATCGACCCCTCCCTCCCCCCCCCCCCGAGATCCGGTATCCGCCCCTTTGTTAAACTCACTGACTATAAATGAAAAGAAAACCTTAACGGAATTTTACATTGAATGCATGTTAATTTCATTTTTGAAAACAATAATAAAATATAATAATAAAAACAAAAAATACTGGATTAATTACTTAAGTTTGATTTATGAAAAGGAAAGATTTATTTTACAGTTCCTCACGAGCAAGGCGTTGTCACAAAAACAAAATTTCATGCGTAATTTTGTCCATAAAGGGGGGGGGTGTCCTCCGGGGGAGTTGGGTGATGGGAGACATCCCCCGGGGAGTTGTGCTCCGGGGGAGTTGTCCTCGGGGGAGTTGTCCTCCGGGGGAGTTGTCCTTGGGGGAGTTGTCCTTAGGGGGAGTTGTCCTTGGGGGGAGTTGTCCTCGGGGGAGTTGTCCTCCGGGGGAGTTGTCCTCCGGGGGAGATGTCCTCCGGGGGACCCGTCCTCCGGGGGAGTTGTCCTGCGGGGGAGCTGTCCTCCGGGGTAGTTGTCCTCCGGGGGAGTTGTCAGGTGGGAGCCGTCCCCGGGGGAGTTGTCCTCCGGGGGAGTTGTCCTGATACGGAATAATTCATGTCTATAGACCAATTTCACAACGCAAGAGGGCAGCAGACTGTTCGACAAAGTTCGACATACTGCGGTGGGCGCTCCAACTTTTATAGTACACAAGTCAATAGCGCGTTATGTACATTCGTTCGATTTTTTGTCTATTTTGACCAGTATATGCAGATTTATTTTAATATTTGCAATGAGAAATTATCAGGGAAGTTCAGGTCGCAGCTGTGCGGTGCTCAAATACCACAAGAATTAGAGAAAGTTTAAAAATTGGAAACTAACTGAGTGCGAAATTCACTCGCTTTTGACTCATGAAGCCTGTTTGTGTGAGAAGCCGTACTCCCTACACAGGTTTCCGTAAGCAATGTGAAGGAATTCGTCGCCAGTGGGTAAAAACATCAACAGAAAGGACTTTGAAGTCAAGAAACATTATCATTATGTACTTGGGCGTAAAATTTAATGAGTGAAAACATGACTTTGTAAACAGGATAAGATTTAGGGCTCCTAAACTACGGCTTCTATGCTGCAATCGAACTTTTACTGACAAAACTAAGTTGAAAAACCATTCGAAAGTACAAAAATACATCGTACCTTCATCCGTCAGATATGACCATTGTCTTACCTCATCTACCCATGTATCCATGCTTTATTTTATTGATCTAGAATAAAGTAAATGGAACAATATCGGGGCATATCTCATATCTTACATTCATTTTGTACACAGAGCCAATCGCGGTCAGCGCGCTTGCCCACCGCAGCAATGGCGTCGCCGATAGAGGGCCAAATACATAAACCGGAGGTGAAATTGGTCTATAGATATGCAGCTCTTATACTTTAGAATCTCGCAAAATTCCTTTTCAACATTTCGAGCATAAAACGGGATGATAATTTCTGGGGGATCGATTCATGACAATAACAATCCCCTTTTCTGCCTGGAGCGACGCTACGGGGGGGTCAATGGGGACTGCCCGCCCCCCCCCCCCCCCCCTATGATTTTTCAAGTTAAAAAAGAGAGGAGAACAAGTAGAAAAAAGAGTAGAAAGAAGAAAGAACAGTAAGGGAAAAGAGATGGTTGGATCATGTAAGTATATAATAACCCTATTTGTTTTTCCTTTCAACCTAGTAAATAAACTCACCTACGGGTCATCTTGCTCCCCTATCGAAAGAAATAACCTGGCACCGCCCCTGTATATATTCCCAGAAACTCTCAGTAACAACAAAGATGTATGAATACGAATATGAAAGCCACACAGAAGGACACAACAAGAGTGCCACACAAAACACAAGAAAACAAAAGAGAAAATGAAACGAGACAGAAGACAGAGCGACTCTAAAAGTGCAGACCTCTAATTATACATGTACGATACATAGAGGGAAATCAAAGTACTCGGAAAACAAAGTTCATCTTTCAAGCAGGGACTAAATTACACCCTCTTGGGTGTATCACAATATAAAACATCCGAAATGTAAATGATATCCAAAGCTATCACGTTCGGTCATCATAAAAATGATATGGGGTTCCACTGATCTGTATCTCGTACAAAAACTTTTTATGTGTATTATTACGATAAGGTGGATACTTTTCTTCTATTATAGAGGTACATTGTGTGATGTTCTATTCCTTGTTTGTCTCAGAATAATACGGGCAGTGAATGAACTGCCGTCTCTACAGTTACTATACACAAAAACACATTCAACTTATTTTTCTATTTTATGTTTCATATGGGAAGCAACAATCTGATATGGTTAGGAATAATGGGGTTTTCTACAGTACAATAGCTCAGAGGAGGTCGGATCTTTTTGTTGTCATAATTGTGGTGGAACTGAATAGAGACAAAACTAAAACCCGATCAGGAGATAATGAAAATGCGCTTAACTTCAGTTCGTTATGTTTCCAGATTTTTTAAAGGAACACTATTTTTGAAAAAAGAATCTGATCATGTCAAGAAAAATAGTAGTATTAAACCTGTGTTTCGCCAGCCAAAGGCAAGGTATATGGAGGGGGGGGGCATGCCACTGTTGTCAGGACCATTGTCTGGGACTTTTGGTGTACAGGGGCCCGTTGCATAAAACTTACTCTAATAGTAACTTTGCTAATATAGTAACTCTTCATGGAATACTGGATTTTGATTGGCTGTTGAGCAACATGCCATACTGGATTTTGATTGGCTGTTGAGCAACATGCCATATGCTCAACAGCCAATCAAAATCCAGTATTCCATGAAGAGTTACTATATTAGCAAAGTTACTATTATAGTAAGTTTCATGCAACGGGCCCCGGTATATTTGAACTAAATGTCACTTATTAGTAGTGTGACGTAACATGGGAAGAATGGTCTATATAGGAGTTTTAAAAAACTACATTATGAAATATAAGAGGCTACAATAAAGCGGAAATAAGTCTAGATCATAGAGGTCGAAATAGAAAAAACACAAGAAAGTCATGATACTGCAGTGAGAGAGTAGGGATATTAATAGAGAAAGGGAAAAAAATCCTTGGGAGGGGTGAGAGAGAGAGAGAGAGAGAGAGGGGGGGGGAGAAAGAGAGAAATAGAGACAGAGAGAGACAGAGAGAGAGAGAGAAGAGGGAGAGAGAGAGAGAGCCTTGTTAAAAAGTATCATGAGTACCATGGTATTTTGACGACACTATACATCAAAACCATGAAAGTACCATACCATCAAATTACCCCCAACCGCTGCCAGGCCGAGAGATGGCGTGATCCCGTGCAGCGGTTGGGGGGATATCGCGCTTGGGGAGATGGCTCTTCTAATAAAATCGTTCAGAATCTGAACTACTAGGCATGCTGTAAAGACAATGCTTCACCTAATAGCTGGAAGGACAACATGTACTGCGCCTATAAACGTAGTATTAGGCGGGTTATAAATGTGTTTGATTATTCTCACTCCATCGCAACAACGTGTTCCGTACGTAATTGGTTTCACCCGTCACCGATTCATTGTAACCCGGCCGTGAACTGCAAGACCTATATTGTAGGCTATTAACAGGGTTAAGATCTAATTTGAAATTCATTAACGGAATCATTTTGATCGGAAAATGCCAAAAGCAAGAAGGGTTTGTAAAAGGTTTCGTGAAATATCATTCTCCTCTTCTCCTTTCTCTTCTCTCTATATTTTTCTCCCTCATCCGTTTTCTCTATCAATTTCTCCTTTTCTCATCCCCTATCTCTATCGATCTCTTTTTCCTCTTTCCTTCTCCCTTCCTTTCTTTATCAATCTCTCTGTCCTTTTCTCACTCCCCCTCTCCTTCCTTTCTCTATCTCTTTCTCTCTCTTTTTCCTCTTTCCCTCTCCCCTCCCTTTCTCTATCAATCTCTTTCTCTCTCTTTTTCCTCTTTCCCTCTCCTTCCTTTCTCTATCAATCTCTTTCTCTCTCTTTTTCCTCTTTCCCTCTCCCCTGCCTTCCCGATATCAGTCTATTGGGGTGTTGTAAGAAGGTTGCAATCAATTTGCAAATAATTGTTAATTTTGAAACAACCATTCATATTCGCTCAAGGTCTGCCCTTTTAAGAAGACATGCATGTAACAATGATTCTGATTGGCCAGTGACAATCAGTTGCAACTTTCAATCGATTGCAACTTTCTTGCAACACCCCATATGTGTCTGCCTGCCTCTCTCTCTCTCCATCTCTCTCTCTCCCCTCTTATCATCCCTTTTAGTGTCTTTTTGTGAGTGTTTGTGTTGAACGCCATTCATCCTAAATACGCCTAATCAAAATTGTGTAGGCCTCATTTATTTTGTTCTTTTTGTAGTTGTTGTTGTTGGTAATTGTTGTTGATGAATATTATTCTAATATGATGTACAAAGTGAAATAGACTGCTCTTATTTATCAATCTCTCTCTCTCTTTCCTTTCCCTTTCCTTCCCTTTCTGTATCAATCTTCTCTCTGCTCTCTCTCTCTCTTTCTTCTTCTCCTCCTTCTTCTTCTTCTTCTCTTCTTCTTCTTCTTCTTCTTCTTCTTCGTCTTCTTCTTCTTCTTCTCTTCTTCCTCTGTCCCTCTCCTCTCCCTTACTAATCATGCTGATAACAGTCTGTTTGTCTGTCTGTCTCTCTCTCTCTCTCTCTGCATCTCTCTCCACCCCCCTCTCTCTCTCTCTCTCTCTCTCTCTCTCTGTCTCTCTCTCTCCCCCCCCCCCCTCTCTCTCTCTCTCTCTCTCTCTCTGTCATTCTCCCCTCTATCTCTTCCACTATAAGGGAATTGTGTATATGCCTCACTGAGCCTGGAAAAGTGTTATTATAGTTTAATCAAAGAAAAAAATGACAAACTGATTTACAACATCCAGCATAGAGAATTTGTAGCATGATATCTCATATTTCAATAAATATATTCATAGCTCAATGTGTCCGTTTATTACAGTGATTGTAGACGTCACGAATTAATTTTGGATTAGAGAGATTTTCCTTTATTGACGTTAGACTCCTAGCTATTCGTGTAATCACTGCATTAAACCCCCTCGTCCGATTTAGGCATTTAGTCCTCCTATTTCCAAAGGTCCATAATAAATCCGAACGATCATTCAATATATCGAAGCTTCATTATTCAGAAACACAAAATCATCAGGGAGTTCATAATTCTAGAAAAAAAAATTGATGCATTACTCTCCGGGTTATATACAGAATTTACCTCCTAAAACAATGCAGGTTTCTTTGCAATTTTCAAAATTATGAACCTTATGAAAAAACGACATGAAACCAACAAGCCATACGAATGTATATCATACTTGTTTAAAATGACTCAATATACGATCACAAAGCATACAGTCTGTTTAACTGCTAACTTTGATCGTTTTAAAAGCTAGCTCAGGAGTACTTTGTCATGTTTGTGTTGAAGTTTTCTGGCAAGCAAAAGAAGGAGAAAAAAAAATAAACAAAAAAAAAACATAACATAAGGGGTGTCTGTCTTTACCCTGAGATATCATTTTATTCTCTGATAAGAAAAATGGTCTTTTTGGTACTCCTAAATTCCATGATTTGCAAAGTTTACAAGGGGAACACTGGATTGTCAAGTTAAATGAAGGTCCTCTTTTGGGACCCCCACATCCTGGAGGAAGCGGGGGGGGGGGGACTCGTCCCCGACCCCCCCCCCCCCCCGGATTTCTGCCCATGACCCTGCATGTATACTGTCTTTGAGCCTATGTATTGTATTCCTCATTATAATATCGCAACGCAACTATCATGCTTTTGTAATGTTCTCCCTCAATAATATTGAACCAATTGAATGATAATGCGTTACCCACAATTATCAATTCAATGTTCCACAAAAATAGAACTATACACAAATACCCCACACTCCAATCTGACGACTTTCACCTGCCATTGACTCACTAAATCTATTTTAACTTTCACTGGCCCAAAACTTTGGAATATTCATAATATAGTAGCATCAAGAATGCCCCTAGTTTTAACTCTTTTAAATTCAAGTTAAGGAAATTTCGTTTCATGTGTCGGCTTAATAACTCGTCACCCCCTTATTTTCCTTTAAAAATTTTTATCTCCCAGATTCTTATATTTGATTCACTCATTAATGTTCTCAATTTTGGTTTAAGAATCCGTACTCCGGTCCGTCCATGTGTTGTCTGTGTGCGTATAGGTAAGAGCCCTCTTTCGTCCCTTCATTCTCTTCTCTATTTCCGTGTCCCTTTCTGTCCTTTCATGTTTTATCTATCGTGTCTCATGTTTTCATATTCTACCTATATTAGAAATACATTGTTTTTACCATTAAGTTATGGGGGGCAGCAATCTACAAGCCTAGCTTTTCAGCTATCCCCTACATTTCCAACCTGATTTAGTTAATTTTAATTCTTTTGACATTAAGTGTGATGTCATAAATGCTATATTTGTATAATCATACAATTTATATGCATTTTTTTCCTTATGTATGTAACATTAGCTTCTTCTTTTTTAAATTGAATAAATGAAATGCAATGAAAATAATATTGGTCTTGAGGTAACATCGGCGAGTCAGCCTTTCGTCTTCACTTACAAACCGATTCTCGTTTGGTCCCAGACGTAAATAACAATGTCTGATTGATATACTTGTCCGTAAAAAGCCAATTACACACATTTTTGCAATATCAGTGATAGCTTTAAACAAGCTGGTTATAGTGTTCATGACTCATATTATTTGATACCAATTACCAGCACTGAGCATTTAACACGAAATTAACACAATGGATACATAATTAAGTAATAAATAAATTAATTAAAAATCAATGCAATTTTAATGTCAAAGTGGCCCTCTGAGTATTGCAGTATTGTAAGTCTAATACATTACGAATAGTTATTCAATAATATAAAATGCAGTTTCCCAATTTACAAATACTTAGCCTTTCTTAAAAACCATATTTACTCTGAAAATAGATAAGAAACCGTGATGCAAACTATCATTCGGATATACACCAGATTTTCAGCGAATGGACAATACCTCATTCATAAATTGTAAACATGGTACAATGGTCGATAGATATATTTATCGTCTCTTGATGTTTGTGGAGAATAGAACTAAAAAAAAAAATCAGAATAATTCAGAAAAACCAACAAAACAGAGATAGGTCTGTAATTAGTAAATCCGCGTTTATCACCTGACTTAAAGATCGGCGTTACTTTGGCTGTTTTTTTTTTTTTTTTTTTTTTTTTTTTTAGGTCGTCCGGGAAAAACCCAATCATTGATAAATTGAAAATATGGCGCAATGGCCGACAGATATCGTCTCTTGACGAGTCTTCGATTGTTGGAGATCTCTGCTCCTGGTAAGGACGATGATGTCAAAATCGATGTCGGTCATCACATGGAGGGTCCGTCTGATCGCTGCCATGAGATGTAAAGGAGAATGAATCCGAAGGCGATCTCGACCAACCTGTCATCGAAAAAGATCAAGAAAATCAGGGGTAAACGTTAGCGGGCATGGTGATATAGACGTTGTTAAAAATAGGGGAAAGATTATTTGATATGAAGATGAATTGATACGAACAGAGAAGAAAAAAAAAAGAAATGAAAATGCATGAAGCATTATGTAAATGAGAAACATAATAGGAGGACGAATCGGAAAAGGGTAATGACGAACAACGACAAAATTATCTCCAAAGGAAAATAACGGTAATGACTTAAAAATAAAGATGACAAAAGCACAGAACTTTTAAATGAATGGTACATGTTCCGAAGTTGGCGCACTTCATAATTAGCCTCAGATATTCAGTCAGTCAACTTATCATCAGCCCGAGATATTCACTCAGTCAACTTATATAAGTTGGCCCTGACTGAATATCTCAGACTGATAATGCATTGCGCCAACTTCGAAATATGTTGCATTCATTAAAAGGACATGTGTTGTTTTTTTTTCAAAAAATTAACTAATTTTCAAAATTCTCCTTTTTCATAATTTATTTTTTCGGGGGGGGGGGGCTGTTGAAGTCTATCCCTTTTTTAATTTATACATATTATTATGACTGCGGAAAATGGCAATAAAAACAACCTTTATGGGGAATTATGAATATAACACCCCTTGCATTCTTTAATGAATCATTTATTTTTACCAGAAATTCTTGAAAATTTGTGTAGCCCTATCTCTGGCTTGCATACGTCTTGGCATCGGTTAGATAAACGTGTTTGTTTGTTGTTGTTTTGTTTGATTTGTGGGGTTTTCTGTACTTTTTGTCAACCTAACACATCTTTCTAAATATAGAAAGATGCTGTGTTCTCTCTTTTCTATTTTTCTTTTTATTTTTAGTCACATTAATTCTTCTGAATTTCCATGTGATACTTACCTTTGTATCGTTTGATATATTAGCCAGCCCGGTCGGCCGATATCTGTTTTGATCGAAGGGTTTGCTATCAAAATTACACCGACCAATGCAGCAACAAAACACATCAACCCTGTCACACTCGCCGAGAAACAAATCCTCTTCAATTTCCTCAAATGGTCTGTTTCTTTCTTCTTCTGGGCAGCTTCTTCGACTTGCACGTCGTTCCTCGTCGACGATGAGCGGTTTTCGTGTCTGGATTCTCCCCGGAGCGTCCGCTTTACTCTCCTGTCGCGAGTGACAAGTTTTAAAGCAAGTATCGAGACGGATAAGCATAGGATCAGTCCCCAGACCAGCGTGAAAACTTGACAGAGTAAAAGCAGCCAGCACCCTCCGATCTGGTAGATGAGAAGGACGTCGATGATGATGACGAAAGCGAAGTGGCACGCAACGATGCTCAAGAGAATGCAAGGGCTCTGCATGTGTCGATTAGGTCGCTGGAGTTTACAGAGCTGGAACAGCGCGTACTGGATGAAGGCGAAGGCGGACGTCAAACACGGGATGGCGATGTCTTCCATAACCTGCATGAACCACGTCGGAAAGTACATGCGGACGTTGTATGGGTCGACGGCAAGGTAGAGGTAACGCAAGGCAGCCATGATGACGAGAAGGATGTTGACAGAGAGGACGAGAGGTCGCGCTTTGATCTGAACGAGACGGTAGAGGAAGAAAGTGGCGGTGACGGCAAGGAGGTTGAAGATCGTACCGAGAATGTAGCAGTGAGCCAGGAAAAGGAGGCTAATCTCGGTTGAGTTGAACGGTGCAGGGCGAATGCAGTCTCGGAAAGACGTCTGAAAATGTCAAAGATGGAAAATTGATATTTTGTATAAAGGTAACCTTCATTGATCAAAGATACATGAAAGTAATATTAAGAACAATAGATATTAGGAGAGATGAAATAAGAAAGATTGTTCAGGTACGGGGATACAGAATAGGAAAGGGGGAAAAGAGTAAGAAATGGTGAGAGTGAGCAAAGGAAGGGAGTGAGAAAAGGGGTAAGAAAGGAATGGAAAGGACAACCCTATCATCATCGACATAATCATAACTGATATCACCACCTTCATCATAACAAAGTTCATCAACATGGTCATTATCATCATGATCATCATGATCATCTTCACCATCATCATCCTCTCTATTGTTATTACCACCATCATCATGAATATCATCAGCAGCAGCAGCATAATCATCATTATCATCATCATCATCATCATCATCATCATCATCATCATCCAGTCATCACATCATCATCATCATCACTACCATCATCATCACCATCATCAACACCAACACTACCACTACTACCATTACCCCCACCTCCACCACAACCACCACCATCATCATCATCATCATCATCATCATCATCATCACCACCATCACTACCATCATCATCACCATCATCATCACCACCATCATCATCACCATCATCAACACCATCGTTATCATCATCATCGTCGTCGTCGTCGCCGTCGTAGTTTTTATATCCTTCACACCTTATTTCATTATACTTACGCGATTAACATCCATCGAATCGGTTACGTTGGTGTCCATGGTAGATGAAGTCAATTTAATCTAGAAGCATCTGTCTGAACTCACAGTGTAAATCTGAAAGAATAAAATATATTCAATGCTTACAAAATACCTTCAGCTGAGCGCAAAGCAAACTTTTAAGAAATGGTAAAATGTACATAATACATATTCAATACCTTTTCAAATTCATCACTATGGTGACAATCCTCACCACTACCATCACTTTTTAAACCTTTGACCTGACATTCCCTGAAATGGTTTTCTCCGTCAAAATTCTGGAGCACAGTTTGGTGCATTTCAGGCATTGGACCGTTACAGACACAAAAGTCGGGCAAATCGGTGAACGCACCACAAAATTTTAAGCAGACAGCTCCAAGACGTTTAGATCCACCTATTAATTAAGACATCAATAATATTATGACGTTCCATACAAAAATACGGCGAGAAGTACAGCCGCAAGCATACTAACATTCTTAAGAACACAGCTTAAAACAGCTATAGTAATCTGTAAAACCTACTTTGAGTAAACCCACAAACTGAAGAGCGTATTCTGACCATAGATACAATATTCCTTAAATAATAGTCCGATAGGGCAGACATCAATTACTTCAATATCTGAGTCATCTTTTAAAACGGAGCAATGAAAATCCTTTGGCCTCCTTCACGTTCTGGCTTGAAATGCAGAATGACACACATCGCTAGGAGTGGTTTCGGGAAGAGGCGTTCGTCGCATCGTTCATATGCATTATATTTGCGTAGTTTGGAGGTACAGACGCTGGCTATTCGTAATGCGTTATGGTGTTTGAATTATAGACTACACGGTCTACTGGACTTGACGTTAGCCCTTACATTATAACTCTCTTCCTCTTATCTGACAAAGCCAGAAATGATTGTCGGTGCAAGGCTTAATGGAATCGTGTTTCAGTAGAGTCTGATTCTGAAAACTAATCTTTGTGCATTGTCCTTCCTAATTCGCCAATCACGAAGCAAGAAATCGACATAATGGTAAAGGCCGTGGTGACATTACACTTCACCACATAAAATAAAGAATTTTAAAAAATATCATGAATTAGGAGCGGCTTTCATACATTTCCACTTCCTCTTAGCTGGAGGAAATGATTTTATCCTTCACCCACGAAGCCTGAGGCGGTGGGGCGGTCGTCCCCCCCCCCCCAAAAAAAAAAAACGCGGAAAAAAAAGAAAAAGGGATAAAAAGCGTGAGCGAGAAAAATTTAAAAGGTAAGCGAACGTAGGGAGAGCGGGAGCAGACAGACAAGGAACAATGAGAAAGAAACGTCGGAGCAACTCCCCCTCCCTGCACCCCCCCCCCCAAAAGAAAGAAATCCTAGCTACGCCACTGTTATCCTTGTCATTGCATTGAAAGCGACGATGAGATGATCCACATTCCAGTTAGTCAGTGTTAGTCTTACGTGTTTTCCCAATTAATTCAGGCAATTCGTCAGTCTATATGTTTATTCTTGCAAGTAATTGTGATTGGAAAGTGTGGACCAGGATGAAACCTTACCCCTATTCAATTCTTTGATATGTAATCAGAAACATAGGCTATCAATGGCGAAACGAATGAAATGATTTAAACTAGGTTACTCATTCAATACTAAAATGAGGTCACAAAGAACGAGTTTCTACTTTTTAATGACCACTCAATAGAAGTGGCATGCAGGGGCGACGCCAGGGTATTTTGATAGGGGGCAAGATGACCCATAGGTAATTTTTTTAACGTTTTAAATGAAAAAAAGCTAGTTTACCTTTCTTTTTGGAAATTCTGTACTCTGTTTCTTTGTTATTCTTTAAGTAGGCATTAATGAGATCAAATACGGGGATCTTATTTTGAAATTTACAGATATAATATTATATGTTCAAAGACGGAAAAATGTATGTAATATAAGTGTCCCTATGGAGAACAAACATTCTCTCGAAATTGGAAAAGACGACATATGTATAGTCGACTGTTTTTTGCCATACAGGTTGTATCTGGGGACATGAAGTAAACAAATTACGGAAAGGGCAATCACCTTTTTATTCCCTCAGCCACGATGCGAGATTTTGTTTGTATGTGAAAAAACAAAAAAGACGCCGTTCCTATTGTACAATATGGTGGAAATGTTTAGTATCCGCTCCCCCCCCCCCCTCCCCGTTGCCTTAAAAATGAGTGACTCATTATCTTATGCCACTGATTGATTGACTGATTGATTGATTGATTGATTTAAGAAAGAACGAGAGAGAGAGAGAGAGAGAGAGAGAGAGAGAGAGAGAGAGAGAGAGAGATCTTACGAAAGGGCAATCACCTTTTTATTCCCTCAGCCACGATGCGAGGTTCATTTGTATGTGACACCTGTCCTATTGTACAAAATGGTGGCAATGTTTAGTACCCCCCCCCCTTCCGTTGCCTTAAAGGCATTTAAGATGAGTGAATTATACATCTTAAGCTAGTAATAACTCGTTTTTAGTTTCAAATGCCTACACTTTGTTACAGTATATTATAGTATAGTATATATTACAGTATATTATTACCGTTACAGTATAGTATAGACCGCCCTCTTCAGATGTTACAACTCTTAATTCATATGAACGGTTCCTTAGTTTTATTGACATAATGAACTGTGACACAATTTTAGTCGGGGATGTCAACTGCGACCTACTAGCCAAACCTCTGTCGAGTATGAGTAAGAAATATATGGAAATCTGGGAAGACTAAGGCGATTCCTCAGTGAATCGATCCTGAAATTAATATATAATTCACTTATCATTCCGTATTTTGATTACGGTGACGTTATTTACAGTGCAACTTTTAAGAAATACACCGATCGCCTCCAAAAATTACAAAATAGGGCAGGTCGTATCATACTTAAAATTAAACCTGAATCTCATATCTCTGCTCTAGAAATGCATAATGCCCTTAATTGGCAACTCTTGGAAAAAAGAAGAAATGACCATTCCCTTGTCCTCATGTACAAAATTATGAATAATCTAACCCGCAAATATCTACGAAATGAATTTGAGCTGATAACCCATTCCTATCCTTCCTGCATTGGAGCTAAAATAAAATTACCCAAACCAAGAACAAATTATCTCAAAAGATCATTCAAATATAGAAATGCTAAAGCCTACAATGCACTTCCTCCTCATATCAAGTCATCCCCTAGTATTAATATATTCAAATCTAAGATTGAAGAACTGTAGCACATGGTCCCTCTCCCCCCCCCCCCACCTACGCCCCCTTATAGGATTTTCCAGTTTCGTTTTATTTTGTTCCTTTGTTCTTCTCACTTATCTTGTTATGTTGTATGTTTTCTTGTCGATAATCCGATTTATTGATTTGCTCTTATGTTTAATTGTTTTACTTATATTTGTTTTACACCGTTTATGTTATGTCTTTATTTATGTATCTGTTCCGGACCCCACGGAAGACCAGCTTTCCCATGTTGGTTTAGCTGAATGTGGGCAATCCACCGTATATTTTGTTTTTTATGCTTTTTATACGGAAATAAATACTACTACTACTACTACTACTACTACTACCCCTCTGCATGTATCATCTTCGCAGCCAACGCGTGCATAGGGCTATCTTCATCATGCAGGTAGGCTCCTATAAACCTTGGGAGTTGCAAACGTGGATTAATAGTTTGCTAGAAGGCATAGGTGCCAGACAAGATTATACCCCCAACCCCAACCCTACGCCCTAGTACATTTATGAACCACTATACTGCATCAGCATATGATGCGATGATTGCGATCTGTTCGCAAAGTATCTCCTACTCTCCTGCTCTTTAACCAGAATACGAAAAGTATTAAAATCACATCATGACAAACTTGATGCTTTAACAACATTTTGTATTGCATTTTTCTCCAGTTAGCTTGGGAATTTACGACATTTGTAAATAATCGTTGTCCATATTTTTCTTAACCCTAACACTAGTCCTAGCGCTTGCAAGATGCACCGTGATGGGTTATACTAGCTAAAGTAAAACAAAAGGCGTCACATGGGAATGGCGACTTGCAATATCATTCTTAGCATAGTTCTTCAGTATATCGTACCGACTTAGAGAAAGTAATAAGCATATACAGGTGCGTAGCTAGATTTTATTTGGGGGCGGTAGTGGGCACGCGAAGCGCGCTCCTTGTAGTGGGGAGGGTGCAGGGAAGGGGAGTTCGCGGGAAAGCTTTGACGTTTCTTTGCCATCGTTCCTTCTCTGCTCCTTCGGTCCCTTTACATTCCCTCACCATTTTTCCTTCTTACTCAAGCCTCTCTTCTTTGTAACTTCCTTTTGGGGGGGGGGTGGGATGCTTTTGGGAGGGGAGGGCGACCGCCCCCACTGACCCAGCATGGTATGCGCCTGAAATATTTGAGACATGCCTACAATAGTCGCATTTATAGTCGATATTTTCCCCGATATTTTCACAACAACATGGATTAATGTCAGAGGTGCCCGAAAGTATGATAAGTTTGGCGAGGTTTAAACATGTTAATGCTGTTTCTAAAGTGGACTCAAAGTTTGCCAGCAAGTCAAATTGTCAAAATATCTATGAGGAGAAGTAGGACTATAAAATTTCTCAATATGATTTCCTCGATTCTTACTGTTTCCTTTTTCAGTACCTTGTAATTTTTTTTATTATGTCTGTGATTCAATAAAACACATAATTAAAAAAAAAAATTAAAAAAAAAAAAGGTCCATGTAAAAATCGGTCATTCAAACTGGGTGGAGATTATTTTGGTCCACTGGTTAATAGATAAAACAGGGAGAGCGCTGAGAGTGCGTGAGAATGGAAGATTAGAAAGAAACAAAATAAAAAAAATAACACGTCGAAAATGCGCAATATCTTTAGGGAAATCCCCAATATTGGCCTTAAAACATCCATTTGTCATCACCACTGTTGCGGTATGCCCATGATTGAATTAATAAGGTGAGTCGATATGAGGGAACAAAAGGAGCGTGAGAGCGAGGAAATATTATTGAAAGACAGACCATGAGAGAAAATAATGTGACCAGAGAGAGAGACAGAGAGAGAGACAGAGACAGAGACAGAGACAGAGACAGAGACAGAGACAGCAGAAACAGACAGACAAAGAGAGACTAGTGGCTAAGACAGCCTGAAAAATGATTATGGGAAGGGCTCTGTTTATAACATTGAAATCATTGTTAGTGTTTGTAATATACCCCTTTTTTATCATCCTTACTTATTATCTGAGTATGGTATCATGTGCGTGTGCCTAACAAAAGTAACGGAAACTCGACGTAAGAGCAAGTGTGAATCATTGACTGCTAGACATCACAAAGTCTCAACTATGACAATAGTTACAACAAATATTGTATGCAAATAACATCCGAAAAATGAGCATGTCAAATATTTTCTTAAAACGTTCCTTGTATACTTTCGTATATTTTCGGTTTTCATGATGCGGCCCGTAATACTGAGTAAAGGTCCCATGGCATGCCGCAATTATCGTGTGTAACTGAAACTGCCTGGAGGGTGACGTTTGACGGTGACGTTCTTTCTTCTTTCTCTTGTTTATCTTTCTTCTTTCTCCTCTTTTTTTCCCTTCTTTTTCTTCCCTTTTTTTTTTTTTTTTTTTTTTTTTTGGTCACTTGAAAAATCATAGGGGCGGTAACCCCCAGCCCGCCCCCCGAAGCGCCGCCCCTGAATTCAAACAAATTGACCAATCTTGATGAAAGGCACTGCACACATTTTCTGGGCACATAATGGGAATACACAAACATTAACTTAATTGCTGAACTTAATTACTGAAACCAGAGACTCCTGTAGTAAGTCTGTATATGAGAATATAAGATTTCAGCAGTTAATGGTGAATTCTGGAATTTGATTCTCCCATTTCTACCCCAGCCTCCCTTTTAAAGAATCATAAAGCCACCCCTCTCCGCTGGCCTCAAGTTACACCATCTAAGTGGAATGCAAGAAGGATTCTGTTTGGAAATCCCCAAAGTTTCACATTTAGTCATGGAAATCTCTAGGTAGATACTTGAATAGATCTTCTTTTCATGGAGGGTGGGTAGTTGTGGCATTACACACTAAAATGTTCTACTCTCTGAGTATCATGAAAACCGAGGGACAAATCAAACATGCTCAGCTCTCAATGATGGGTTTGAATTATTTTTCTGAACTTTTTAAAATGAAGAATACATTCCCCAAGCTCTCCCCTCTTCATGATCACCACTTGTACAAAGATAAAAATGGCACATCTCTCTGTTAGTATAATGCAATAGCGCAGTGGTAGCCTCAGCTAGGCTGTCTTTTTGTATTCTCTGGTCTCGTATTAATTTTCTTTCGGTAAATAGTAAGCTTTATGTCTAGTATATATCAAGGGTGAGGCTATTGACAAGGGCTAGGCATAGGGATTTACCCGCTCACATTCCCATGCATTCTATTGTCGAAAGGTTTGGTGACATCAATAGAAAAGATGATTATAAAATCAATTATGATTACCTCTCCCGGTGGAAAATCGATTTTGATGAAATAAAAATGAAATTTTACAGCAGAGGTGCCGTAGTCGTGTGGTTTAAGGCGCTTGACTGGAGACGCGAAGGTCCGGGGTTCGATCTCCGGCACGGCACTCATGCCCTTGAGCAAGGCATTTTATCTACGTTGCTGTTTTGTCGTCTATCAAATAAAGTGATGTGCTATACACATATTGATACCAACGTGAGCATGTGTTATTTTTTTGAATACAAATGAAATAAACTGATTCAATTCAAGATGGTTTATTAGTATAAGAAATGCAATGCAGTGGTCCAATGAACACATAAAATGGGCATTTAAAATGCAGTATTAAAACCACTTAAATTACTGCGATAGTGTACAAATTAAAACATACATGTATTTATACTAAATAAAAAAACAATTATGACAAGGTAGCAACAAAGCATCAGCCAGGGACGGTGCAAAAGGAAAATAACGGTGACTTTGTGTGGAGTAAATGATTGAATCAAAAATGTCTACTGAAGTTAGACCAATCACTGCAAGAAAAAGTTTGACTCTGTGTGCAGTATTCAATCAAGATCAAGTCAACCATGAGACAGAATATAATGATATAATTAGGATAAGATAATTATAAAAGCAATTTAAAATTTGACCGATTGCTGTGTGCATAAACAAAATTGTACATATATTTGTATTCATACTGTAGCATTGCGTAGATTTTTTTCCAAATTAGTTAATATTTACACAAAAATCGAAAATTTGAGTAACTACAAATGCGATATAAGTTGTTGTTTTAAAGGCATATTAATTATACTTTGATATCCACACCAATTCACGTTACAGATGAAAGCTCCGAACAAAGATGAATTATTTCTATAAAATAAGAAGTCACTGAAAAATAATCAGACTGTTCTTCTTTTTTTTTTTAAATCATCATGTTCTGTCTAATCAAATCAAATCAAAGTACAAAATACTGAAGATATATTAGAAGAGATGACGTGAGTATCTCCACTACTGCCGGTTCCGTATACTCTTCGATATGGATACAAGCACCCTATTTGGTTCTACAGGGTTTTCAAAAGTACCAATGAATGAACAGTGCGCATGGCCGTCAATCGGTCGTGAAGGCGGGGGGGGGGGGGGGGGGGGACAGGGGGGCACGCCCCCCAAAGTTTTAAGGATGAGGGACACAAATAGGGTATGTCTCCCAAAATTTCAATCTGAGGACTCCCCCACCTTTTTTTTTTCTTTGCTTTTCCGCAAACTTTTGATGCATGTCCCCCTTCCAAAACAGTTTTATGTCCCCCAAAAATATTAAGCTGATGACCTTTTTTAGACTGTCCTCCCAAAAAAATTGACGGTCCTGACAATGCGTCATAATGATAGCGGATAAAGCATTCAATGTTGGATATTTTGGAATTCGATGCTTTATACTATAGTTTTAATTTTTTTAGTCATGTGACTTGGAATAACAGTGCTGTTTAGTAGAAACGACTCATTTATCGAGGTCAGTCTGTGTGATTTTCGTGGTCATGACTAACTACTGACCTTGTTTTGACCTTTGACTAAGCAGTCTGTTCGTCATTACCTTATTCATTTGTTAATATGTATTGTGTATTTACGTTTTATTTATTGAACCTCATTGACATATGTATCAATATTTTGTTCTCTTTTATGGAGAAAAAAACCAAAAAGAAGTTACATAAATAGACACCAATTAAGCAACGGATATTTAAAAAGACAAGTGACAAGAGAAAATAAAAGTAAAGGGAGTAAAACAGAAGTCAGAAGTCACTTTGAGGTATACAAGATATGATGAATTAGTTATTGTGATATTGCAGGCTGAATTAAAAATGGAATCATAAAATCCTTAATATCCCAAAAAGACATACATGAATTCCTGCGATATTTTGATGTATGGTCAATTTGCCGATCAATTTTCCGTTATGTTTTCTTTTTGTAGATTTTATGTTCTACTTCTTAATTGAAACTTGGACATTGCTTTTTACTGAAAGGATTATAATATTTTATGACAGAATCTCTACAATAATTACCCGCTAAACACGAATTTTCAAAAATTATTTCACCGCATTATCATTGACATGTCCAAATCGTTTTCCTATTATTTATCAAAATTTTTGCATATGCCTTCATTTCTGACTTCAGATGAAATATCAAGTTTACTTCTTGTCACAATGTCTTCATGTGATTATTGCATATCCAATATCCTGTACATTATTCATTTTTGAAATGTTTTTTTTTTATTTTAAGTGCAATAACTTAAGTAAACTCGTCAGTTTTATGTATATAGAAATAATAATAATTATGTAAATAATTTCAATAGTAATAATAATGATGATAATAATGATAATAACAATAGTGTTAATGATAATTGAATGTATTGCTATAATAATGATATAGATGATAATGAACTGATAAAAATAAAAATAGTAATAATAATGTTAATAGTAATAGTAATGATTAGTAGTAATGATTATTCCACTGATATATCTTTTACAGCGTTTATCTTTAAAATTATGTTTTTTTATTCTAAGTGCAATAGCTCAAGTAAACTCGTCAGTATTATGTATATAGAAATAATAATAATCATAATAATAATCATAATAGTAATTGTAATGGTGATGATGATAATTGTGATAATAATAGTAATAATTGGTTTCATGACAATAGAATGTATTGCTATGATAATGATATGGATGATAACGTATTAATGAAAATAATGATGAACATAATTATAGTAATAGTAATGATTACACTTGCTTTTGTTATCCAATTTTAATGATGTTTTATAATGTTGAAATCCATAATTCATGTATACTCTTTAGTTTGGTTCAATGTTTCAGTTACTGATTCCGTTTTTTTAATTGTACAAAATCTGTAATTCGGCTTTTGAGCCGCGATTGATTTTTATCTTAATAAACCATTTCAAGTCAAGTCAAGACATTATGAGTAATTACGTCTAGTAAAATGTACACACAAGATTTAAAACTGTGTACATTTCAAGAAAGGGTTCGTACCATCATCGCACTTTGTCCCTGATCCGAAAGGCTCATACTCCCCTATCATTTCAATGTGATACACCACAATAACAGAACAGCTATGCTAACCCACATGTAACAATCCGAACTAAAATTACTACTTATGCTGAATTCAATTCAATTCAATTCATTTCAATTCAAATTTATTAATCATGCACAAAATTAAAAGATACATTGGCATAATAATTTTCTTTTAATATTCAGGGGATAGATAAATCTTTGGAACATAACAATTTTAAATAAATTTAAATCAATTTTTCAATCAAATTTTAGTATTCATTCTTAATTTATACAGTTCTTCATGACTTAATGTGTAAACTTTCTTCATTATGTGCATTTTTCTATATAGAAATTTTATTATATACTGGGAGTAGCATGTGTGGGGGCACATGCCTCCGGGCAACAGTGTTGTATTTCACTTTTGTGCACCCTGACCCACTTGTTGTTCCCTTATCCGTTTCCATACATGTTTTTCATTCCTATTATGTAATTGTCTTTTGCTATTGCTGTACTGTACCTATGCTTTATTATGAATGGTCGAATAAATACTACTACTACTACTGCTGCTACTACTACTACTACTACTACTACTGCTGCTGCTGCTACTACTACTACTACTACTGCTACTACTACTACTGCTATACTACTGCTACTACTACTAATACTACTGCTACTACTACTACTGCTACTACTACTACTACTACTTCTACTACTGCTCCTACTGCTACTACTACTGCTACTACTACTGCTACTACTACTGCTCCTACTGCTACTACTACTGCTACTACTACTGCTACTACTACTGCTACTACTACTGCTACTACTACTGCTACTACTACTGCTCCTACTGCTACTACTACTGCTACTACTACTGCTACTACTGCTACTACTACTGCTACTACTACTACTGCTACTGCTACTACTACTACTGCTTCTATACTACTGCTACTACTACTACTGCTATACTACTGCTACTACTACTAATACTACTGCTACTACTACTAATACTACTACTACTACTACTACTACTACTACTACTACTACTACTGCTACTGCTACTGCTACTGCTACTACTACTACTACTACTACTACTGCTACTACTACTACTACTACTACTGCTACTACTACTACTACTACTACTGCTGCTGCTGCTGCTGCTACTACTACTAATAATAATAATTATAATAATAATGATAATAATTAACTTTTCAACAAGACAAATGGAAGGTCGACAACTACATTTATCAAAATTCAGGAAATAATTCAAGGGCAGATTCTATTCCTCTTTGCTTTTAGGAAGTGATTTTTGGAATAAAATACCATTAGGTATGAAATTAAAAGCATCCAGAAACAGTTTAAGTGAGTCACTTAAAAAAACATTTATTAGGTCAATAATCATGATAATTGTAGAGGAATGACTCTGTTTTATAACACTAAGTAATCACCATGTTATTTAGTTGTAACTATTTCATTTCGCATTTCTGTTTCATATTAGGTTATATACTGTTTTGTAAATTTTGTAGAGGGGCCAGGCTCGACCAGCATATATTATGCTATTTTCTGGTCTTATTTGCCATATTTTGTTACACTGTATGTCAAACTTTTGTTACGTTATTTCTTTTTTGTTCTCTATTGTTGGTGAATGAATAAAGCAAATAAATCCAATAAATCAATGAATCCAATCTTTTGCTTTATATATACATGAGGTCATTGCAATGATGAAACTAAATGAGAACACAGAAAAGGGGAAAACCAAATCCATCCCGTTATTTTCCGACATTAATACAAACCTAATGGACCGCAACTCTGACTATAAACCTGAATATGAACGAAAACTGAAATTCATTTCTTTGATCTTAGACGAATGTCCTTGTAGGCATCGCGTGATCATTATTATACATTATTTTGGAGGGGAAAGAAGAGGGCTGAAGATTTAGCACATAGAGAGGGAGAAAGAGAGAGAGAGCGCGCGAGAGAGGGAGAGAGAGACACACAGAAAGAGAGAGAGAGAGAGAGAGAGAGAGAGGATCGAGGGTGATCTATGGCATGTATGGGTTTCATTTAAATTACTGTCATGATTACAGATTGCAAGAGGAGCGCAGAGTGGGGAAAACCCTCCCTTTACTTCCAAACATTAAAACAAAATTAATACACCGTGACTCTTTAATAGATAACCGCAGATTGAAATGAATGTTGAACATCGAGGCCAGCACAGAACTTTTAAAGTTTCATTCTCTATACGCACCCACTTATGCAACCATTCAACAATACTCAAAATATTTTAATGATTTTCAAACTATTGCCAAATATTGAAGGGGTAATGCCCTTTCAAACGGTCTAGTGACGACGGGGAAATTTCTGGGGATATCCTATAAAAGTTTGTTGTGGGTATGATCAAAATAGGCCTGAAAATATTTAAATCAACATAAAGGTGAGTCTGATTTACTAAATGTTTAATAAAACAAACAACGACAAAAAAACAAAGTATTTGTATTTTAATTTCCAACAAACTAGTTTGAGCAATAACTTTCATACGTACTTGACTGAATTGTTACTAATTATACGGCTGGATTTTATGTTGAAGTACAAACATGACAAAGGAGTCGCAATAAACGTTTGGAATATGTTGCCACATCAGATAAAAATCACAAAAAGATGACAAATTTTCCAACCAACAGAAACAAAATTTTTGAAACAGGGTTGTATATACCCCCTTCTTATGCAATGCACATACCGGTATATTTCACTTTTAAGCGCAAGTGCAGCACTATTCATCGTAATAGAGATGTTTAGTGCGTACATTGACAAGAAAGTTACTTGGAAGAGTCTTATTCAGGCAACAGCCACCAAGGCTGGTCAAAGACTTGGAGCGCTGAGAAAGGGTGGCTAATAAACTAGATCCTAAGAGCAGAGTGACATTTTTTAGTCTGTAACACCATGGAGTATGCTTCCCTGTGCTGGATAAATGCCTCTTCTACACTAAAATCCAATTACTAAACACAACAAAAAAAGTAACTCCCCCCTAATTCAAAATAGCATAACTTTTTAACGAAAAAGTTTTGAGCAAAATAATTTGGCAGGAGTGTTCCTACACTTATTGACTAACTTCTGTGTGAAAGTGAGATTGATCCGTCAAGTTATGCATGAGTAAGTAAACATTAAAGGCAAAAATGTCACTTTTCAAAAGTCACAAGAGTCGTTTAGGGGGTCTGTGAAACAAACCTTTGGCAAATTTGAATTCTTCCATTGTTTGACTCAGTCATGCCTATCCCTGACACTTTTCATGGTTATCGCAGTTACGTGAACACATTTTTTTTTAAAGGAAAATGATGTTCAGCCCTCCTAAATCTACCAAATCCATTCAGTTTGTGGAAAAAAGTTGTCATCGACCAACATGAGTCAGCACATTATGTGAAAATAGTTCAAAATACCGGGTAGTCGTTTTTCTTGCATTAAACAGTAAATTTTGAGCATTTCTTGCTTTATCGTTAAAAATTTTCTCACTCAACCGTGGCAAAACCTCGAAAAACATCAACAGCACTTAAACAAACACCAGAAAAATCTTGTTTCACAAACCCCTCAAAATGACTCTTGTGATTTTTGAAAAGTGACATTTTTGCCTTTAATGTCTGCTCACTCATGCATGACTTGACGCATCAATCTCATTTTCACACAGAAGTTAGTCAATAAGTGTAGGAATACTCCTGCCAAATTATTTTGCTCGGAACTTTTTTGTTAAGAAGTTATGTTATTTTGAATTAAGGGGGAGTTACTTTTTTTGTTGTGTTTAGATAATAATCAGAATAAAGCGCTTAAAATTACTGGTGTTGACAGGGCCACAGCTTGCTCAAAATTATCACAGGCGAAGGATCGCTGCTGCTTGCTTACAAAATGCACACCAAGAGATGTCCTAGAGGTTGATTTGATTTTGATTTGATTTATTGTTTCACATTCCACAAAACAACATTTTTCATATAATTGTTCAACAAAGAAAAAGAATATTAACAAAAATAATGGTTATAGATATAGACACAGTCATGTGAAATATGAGGAACCTATTAAAAAGCAAAGCTTGTATAACATAGGTTCCCAAAAAGATACCAAAGGTTGTATTAAACTTCTAATGCAATTTTGAGAGACGGAGAGGTATGTATGATATGCTTTCCCCACATATAAAGAGAAGACGTGTGACAAGGGCAAGTACATTATCCTTGCCTGCATGATCATACTGTCATATTACCTCCATTATCAACTGGACAGAATTACATGTATTTACACTGGTGTTTGAGTGTGGAATAAATGTTGTTGGCAGGCCGTCATGCAAGTTTGGGTCTACAAAGCTTCAAAACAAAATCACATAGATTTCTTGTATCGTAAAGTAATTTGTAAACTTAATTATTGGTTCATAAATTGTCCTGATCAGATTTTTTTTATTGCTTCCTTGTTAGTTTTTTTTCTCGAGATGCAATGAACCATAGATTGGTATCCATAGTTCTCTTATAGTGTGGTCGGCCATTGTTCACAACTGCATTGATATACAAAGAAAAAATGTCATCACGGCATTTTATCCTTGAAAAAAAAAACTAACTAAAAACAAACAATTATGTGAATTCCCAAAAATGCAAAAGCACATTAACGAACTTTTACAGCTTTTCATCTTCCCACAATCATATTAAGAGAAAACTCTTAAACTCCGAAAGGTTTAATTTATCAACCCATTGACATTTCACTATGATAGTAAACACTGTGCATTAGGCCTGTCTTCATTAAATATCTTTCACATTTTTACCGAATTCTCTCATTTCCCATTGGTTTAATACAGAAATCACTTGGTTCCAAACTCTAAGGTGCTGATTAGAACCTTTTCTTGTACTAAATTAGGAACCTTTAAAGGTTCTTCAAACATGTCAAAGAACCATAAATAAAATGTTCTCTAAAGCATTCTAAAAGGGTCTTTAGAACCATTATTGGTTGTATAAGAAACCTTTTTTGGGTTCTTGAAAATATAAAGAACCCTTTATAGAATCCCTTTTCCTGCAGGTTCTACGGGATAAAAAGGGTTCCCGAAATGGCACATTTTTCTAAGAGTGCAGTAACCAATGGCTAATTAAGTTGGCTTCTTTTCTTTCTTTTATAATTCGAAGAAAAAACATTAGTTTAGCCAAAACAAAAACGAAAACAAACATTTTTAAAAAGAAGAAGAAGAAAAGAGGGAGAAAAGCGTGAACCGGTCGTATCGCCAGCAGTAGTGCTATCATGGCTGTTGGCTAAGGATAACCAAAGATTAAGGGGTGACTATGATTATCGTGAATAAAGAAATGATGAAATTATGAAGATAAAGAAAAAATAATAACCTCACCTTGAAACCCAGACCCAGCGAAAACTGTCTTTCCTGTAGTAGATCAGAAGTTCCAGTTCCGATGCAAAATAATTATGTACCATGGGAAAAAGTATCATAAATGTGAAAAATCGCGTGCTGATCCTTCATAAACATTTATGTAGAGTGCATGAAATGATGGTAATAATGAAAGGGTCTAGGCATAGACCACTTTGCATATCTTATTTATGATGTTTATCAGAAGTACTCAGAATTCTTTACTTGCTGGAGGATTTAAGTTCCAATGTATCATCGACCATGTGATGTCAAAGGAAGACCAAAATAGATGTTTACGTGTTCATACTTAGAGCTATAAATTACTCACTGCCAATCACCTTGATTGTATAGTCCCAGTATCCTTAAAACAATGCCAATCATGAAATAACAAGAGCATAATATATCATCATATCATATTATATACATTAATTCTCTTAATCGTCGCGGGGTCTCGCCGTGCATTGTCTATGGGCACTAGCCGGGTTAAGTTATGCTGTGTCAACAGCATTACGATAAAAGGAAGGTCGGGTTTAACGAAAATTAACAAATGTGAACAATCTTTGGATTAAACAAAGTGCTAATTATCATCGACGTTTATTCTCTAGGCTATTGTTTCATAAATTTTTCAATGGCTGTTTAAGTCCAGACACACAACAACTGAATATACACAAATATGCAAATGCAAGGTTAAGTTAGCATCGGGTAACCTTGCACTGTAGTAAGTCTATACAGTGTAAATTAATGATAATATGAAAATAGTATCCTCTGTATCCTTCCTGCAGCAGAGAAACAAGCAGTCAGTGGCTCCGTAAGTGCATGAATCAGAGCCCCAAGTTTACGCAACTAAAATTTACTTTTGATTGGGGGGGGGGTACTATAAGACCTCCAACGTCTTCATCATAGGCCCCACATCGGATTGGGTAAACGAAACCTTCAAATCCCAAAATTTCTCCCAAAGGGGACAAATTAGAACAAAAATAAAGGGGTTAATTTTTTTTAAACATTCACAAGCCATATGTCACCCGCCAGTTCGAAACCACCAATAAGTCGCATGCTCCGCAACTGAGAAAACGGCCCAAAATGTCATTTTGGTCGGATTGGTCAATTTTCTGTTATTGATTGAAATGGGTAGTTCCATTATCATTCTATCATGTCTCAAAGTTTGGGATTAAAAGAAATCTGACTGAGTGCTCTTTTATTCTGAACTATAAAGGCTGTTTTCTCTGAATGGAGGTTATTGATTCCTAAATGATATGGTTTGTGAATGTCTAAAAATTAAATTAACCCCTTTATTTCTGTTCGAATTTGTCGTCGTTGGGAGAAATTGAGGGATTTGGGTTTTCTTTACCCAATTTGACATGGGGCCTATGAAGAAGATTTTATAGCTCCGTGATGAAAATATCATATTTCAATATATCATCACAGACCTCTTATAGCTAGGGGGATTCAGATCTATGCAATTTGCATCGTAGGATCAAAGCTGAGAAAGAGTGTGAAGCTAATGATCTATCTTAAAAGCAAGAATTTGTATTTTTCTTGCAAAAAAAAAGTTAGATGGGGGTCCATGTTCACCAGTGCCATTTTTGAAATCCACTGGTATCTGGTGAGTGGCTGTCCTTTAAAAATGCATGTGCAAAATGCAGGTTTTATGAAACATTTTACTCTGTCTTCACTTTTCTGTTGGCCTATGGTTATCACTTTTTGTATTGGCTGTTGCATACGTTTTCATTGCTAACTTTCATCTTCACATGCATTTAATGTGTAATTTCATTCCTGTTTAATTTGGATTCTGCAACACAGGTTTAATTTAATAATGATTTTTAACTTTTACTGCCATTACCATATTTCTTCTGTTAACCCGCTCATTATCACTTTTTGCATTGGCTGTTGCATAAGTTTTCATTGCTAACTTTCATCTTCACATGCATTCATGTGTAATTTCATTCCTGTTTAATTTGGATTCTGCAACACAAGTTTGATTAAATAATGATTTTTAACTTGTTATGCCATTACCATATTTCTTTATCAGGATTATGTCATATTTTTCAGTTCACCGAAGTACAGCATCTCTTTATACCAGTCATCTATGCTGTTTCTTCAACTTGGTTATAAAGCTACAGATACAAGGTAATATATATTTCTTAATTTTTTAAACTTAAATTTTTAGTACTGTAAATGAGGACAAAAACCTGCAAACATATAACACACTTTAATTTTTTATGTAAAACACTCTTTTAAAGTAGCAGTAGCAAAAGTTTCGCTACTGCAAATAAGGCAAAAAAACTTGCAAACATGTATCGCACTTCATTTTGTTTGATGTAAAACAAAATGAAGAAAAAACATGTAATACAGAAATTTGCAAAAAAGATGTATCTTATGTACATCCTTTAATTCATTCCAATATTCTGTTTTCAAAAAAATGAAGGTTCATTCATTTTAAAATGCGTACTACTATTGAAACATAATTTTCATGTTATTATTTGATAGCGATAGCAAGAGGAAAATTGTAAACAAATTGAGTCAAAAATTATGTTGTTTAACTTCCATAAAAGACCCATCTAACAGATCATCTGGTATTCCATTTAGAATTTCTGGTATCTTTTCAATAAATTATTAAAATGACTTCTGTCAAATAAACAGCCATTCCTTATACAGCAGTGCATAGCACAAAATATTCCATTCGGTAAAGTGTAATTTTCTCAATTTTCTTATTAAACTAACTGATTTTTTTTTTTTAATTTCTTCATTTCTTTCACTTTTTTAAATTCACAATTTCTCTATCTATTTCTTTTGTATACAGATGCCCAAACACAAGGCAAAATCTTTAAGCTGCACGAAAAACACCAAGAGAAGAAAAGTCTGTGATACGTCTATTTCATCAGTGAATAACAATCATGACTTGGAACAAGGAGAATCATCAACCCAATACAGAATTATTAATAGAAATTCACATTTTTATGGCTCTACTTCAACAATAGATAACAACCATAATCCTGAACGACAAGAAGGATCATCAAGCCAAAACAGGATTTTGAATGTTATTCCACATTGTCACGGCTCTGCATTCACAGCAAGGAACTCCAATTAATCTTTCCAGGCATTCTATTTGGGTCAAATGAATGTGAAGTGCAATCATTGTGGAGCATTGCTTTTCAACACGAACATAACCCATGCATTTATTAGCAGTAGCCTTGATTATTGTAATGGATTATTGTTTGATTTACCAGACTCACAAATCAACAAGCTGCAACATGTTCAGAATGCATGTGCAAGACTTGTATCCAGTTCCTCAAAGTTTTCCCATATTACACCTGTTCTGATTCAATTACATTGGTTGCCAATAAGGCAGAGAATTGCATTAAAGATACTTTTGCTTGTTTACAAAGCACTGAATGGTCAAGCTCCTAATTACTTGTCTGAATTGATATCATTTAGGTCACATTCATATGCACATAACTTACGAAGTACACAGGATAAGCTGCTTCTAAAGCTACCTCACTTAAGAACAAAAGTAGTAACTCTTGGGGATCGTGCTTTCAGTTGCGCTGCTCCAAAGCTTTGGAACAAATTACCACTGGAAATACGAAAAGCACCAACTGTTACCATCTTCAAACATTTATTGAAGACCCATCTTTTTTCAGAATTTTTGGGTTAATTGTATTATATGCATAATTGTTTAATTTGTTTGAGCAGTAGCATTGTTGGGAGCTCTACACTACGCGCAGTAGAGTATATTTACATAGTGACGCGCGCTATATAACTGGTCTAAGAACTGCTGCCACAATCATGACAATGGCAAAGTGTCAAAAGCACCTCTGCTGCCTTACCCACAACAAATGCAAAGTTTATTCAACTCTACAGATCCAGAGTCCACAAATTTCAGACAATACATTCGTAGTTACAACAGTTCCTTTTCTTTTGCCTCAATGGGAGCCATAATGGCACCACCCCCAGGACATGGCCCATACTGTTTTCTATGGTGACCCTGAAGTACGCTCGACAAGGACAAGGACAACGACAACGACAACGACCCGCGATGCGAAATTCATGACCCGTGGCGCAAACTTTGCATCCCAAGTCGTGAATAACCCTCTTCCCTTTTTTTTTTCTCTTTACTCCTCTCCAATGATCTCTCCATTCATATCTGTCTGTGATTATCTATACTCATTTGTATCTGTCTGTTACTAAGTATTATCTATATCCCTCTTCCTTCCACCACACGCCCTCCTTATCTATTAAAGATTGTATCCACCCTATTTGAAGAAATAAATGTAACAAAAATAAAAAAAGAGGCACATTATAAATTTATAATCAACATTCACCCATCTTATGTGTGTTCAAAGTTTTGTCCTGCCCCTCAATTACGCGGGACCCAAACACGCTAGCTGTACCCGGCGCCCGCGCCGGGTACAGCTAGTTAATAGATAATTACTTCTAATAGCACTAACGAAGAGACGGATTGGGGGCCGGGGGGGGGGGGGGGGGTAGTGACAAAAGGGCACATACCTGCTGTAAAACACTCTTGCTCTGTAGATATCGCAAAATATGATCCCCTATCATTATGCCCCCTCCACTCCCTTCCCATTCTTCCTGCAGCAAATGTTGAACCAATTTTACTCGTTGACTTCTGAGTTACCCCTAGGTTTAATACCTGGAGCACCGGTTTCCAGTCGGCAACGGGTTCGAATATGGGCTAGATATAATAATCCTTTTTTTTTTTCTTTTGTTCTCTCCCCCAGCATGCACTTTGGACTTTTACCCCCTTCCCCCGATTCCTATACATCCACTACTGAATAGCTGAACAGAGAACATATTTGTGGTCATAGTTTATGAATGGATTTTTTCCCCTATACATGCACCTTGCTCACAGGAAAAAGAGGAAGTATCTCCGCACTATGCCCAGTCTGAAAAAAAAATATTCCAGTCAAATATTTCTCTGATAATCATGGTAGATATACGGAAATGAGTAATTTTGACATAATTATCCACGAAAAGACAAATTTCCTTTAATAACAGATACACTTGCAGCTTTCATTTGACAAGAGAGAGAGAGAAGGAGAGAGAGAATAAAGGCTTTGAGAAAAAAACAACCAAGACAAGTATTTTAAGCACAGGTAGTCATGACATCTTTGTGCATGATATAATCCCCCCCCCCCCCCCCCGTAAAATTAAGTTGGATTCTTTCTTGTAGTCTAGTTAGTATTCGAAAACTTTACTTCAGTTTAATTTTTTGTGTGCATAAACAGTTTATTGTTATGCACTGTATGCAATATTTCATCCTTATCATGCCATTATTCTCCTTCCTTGCATGAAAACGGGAATTTGTGAATCGCCTTGAAAAGAGGCATACCATGGATCCAATCTCCTGGGGAGGGGGGCGCCATTCTTTTCCTAGTCTTACTGGATAACAAAGGTAGTCAACTGGAGAGGGAGGGTAAAGATCTAAAAGAAAACAAACCACCCTTTCTTTGCTCACCCACTTTGTCTCACTTTCTTTCATTTCATAGTAGAGGTGGTGTGGCTCAGTGGATAAGTCTCGGGACTTTGAACCACAAGGTCCGGGGTTCGAATCCCTGCCACGGCACTAATGTCCTTTGGCAAGATATGAATCTACATTTGCTACGTCTTTCGGATGGTGACGTTAAAGGTCGGTCCCAGCCGTAAATAATCATATTTGATTGATACACGTCTGTAAAAACCCCAATTCAACAACAACAAATTTCTTTTTCATTTCTCTTCCATTTCCCTTTACACTAACTCCCTCTCTCACTGTGTGTTCACCGCCTCTCTTTCTCTTTCATTTCTCTTCCACTCTCCTTTACTCTAACTCCCTCTCACTCTGTGTTCACCCCCCCCCCTCTCTCTTTCTTTCATTTCTCTTCCACTCTCCTTTACTCTAACTCCCTCTCTCACTCTGTGTTCACCCCCTCTCTTTCTCTTTCATTTCTCTTCCACTCTCCTTTACTCTAACTCCCTCTCTCACTCTGTGTTCACTCCCCCCCCCCCTTTTCATTTCTCTTCCACTCTCCTTTACACTAACTCCCTCTCTCACTCTGTGTTCACCCCTCTCTTTCTCTTTCATTTCTTTTCCACTCTCCTTTACACTAACTCCCTCTCTCACTCTGTGTTCACCCCGCCCCTTTCATTTCTCTTCCACTCTCCTTTGCTCTAACTCCCTCTCTCACTCTGTGTTCACCCCTCTTTCTCTTTCATTTCTCTTCCACTCTCCTTTACACTAACTCTCTCTCTCACTCTGTGCTCACCCCCTCTCTTTCTCTTTCATTTCTCTTCCACTCTCCTTTACTCTAATTCCCTCTCTCACTCTGTGTTCACCCCTCTCTTTCTCTTTCATTTCTCTTCCACTCTCCTTTACTCTAACTCCCTCTCTCACTCTGTGTTCACCCCCCCCCCCTTTCACTTCTCTTCCACTCTCCTTTAATCTAACTCCCTCTCTCACTCTGTGTTCACCCCTCTCTTTCTCTGTCATTTCTCTTCCACTCTCCTTTACTCTAACTCTCTCTCTCACTCTGTGTTCACCCCCCCCCCCCCCTTTCATTTCTCTTCCACTCTCCTTTAACTCTCTCTCTCTCACTCTGTGTTCATTCCTCCCTTTCTCTCCTTCCTCTTTAAAGAATTCCTGGCTAGAAATTACTAAAGAAGTTTAAACCATAGGGTGGTTTAAACCCTGTCCAGGCCTTTTTTAAGTGTACCTGTGCACAGAAACCGTTCCAATTATCTGTTTTCTTTAAGTCAAAGCATTGGCCAATATGCGCCTATTTGCACCTATTTCATTATGCTTAAGGAAGTTTAAACCACCCCAGTGTTTAAACCTCTTTTGCGAATTCCAGCCCTTGAGTATGAATATTATTTAAAAGTTGCCCTTAAAAACTGAATACTGATTAGCACAAGCATTTTCAATTCCTGGATTAAGGATTAAAAGCCCTTAAACCTGTACCATGTATAAAAAAAAAAAAAAATTACAATGATTAGACTTTAGCAACAACAAATACAAGAAATACAGAGTTGGATTAAACATTACTTAAATTTAATACAATTGCTCTTGAAATACTGTAACAATTGAAGTAATCCAATGACAAAAAAATTTAGAGTCGATTTGTTTTTTTCCACAAATGTACCAAAATACATTACTCATTTACCTCACTGCATTTAAAAATCATGAAACTACGTCTAAAACTCCTTGCACACTGTTAAAATAAAAAATGGAAATAAATCAATAAAACATTAAAAATCAACACATTTCAATTGAATTCTATATATAAATAAAATACAAGTGGAAGGACAACATTGATAATACATTGGTGACCATTATCTGTTAACATAAAACACATCATCACATCAAATCTCCCCTGTACATACAACCTTATGTCAGATCTTCAGCACATTCATTCATCAAAGTATTGATAAGCAAAAATAATGCAATGTCTATGCCAAATTGCCGTAAAACTGTTGTTTATTGAGAATTTACGGTAGCCCAAGCACTGCTAAGCCACAAGTGTGTCTCTAATAACGCATCCAATTACACAAACCAAAACTTAAGCTTAAATTCTTTTACCTACCATCTAAATTTTCTTCACATTAACTTCTTGTTTATATTGTTAAATCATCCAAAAGCATACACATGATTTTCATAATGGTATATATTGCATGTTTTTTCTTTCAAGTGCTTGCACAATTTTCTTTTTTTCCAAATACATGTACAAGATAGGATGCAGTATATTTCAAGATATGAAAGAAAAAATAAGGAAACTTAAGCTTCTGGCATAACCATGGCTTTGTACTTACTTATCAAACTAATTCTCCTACCTGAGCCAGAAGTTAAAAGGCTTCCTATCATACTGAAGTAACATAAAAAAAAAAGAAAAGCATTATCTAAACAGTACTCTTACGCAAAGAAATACTAACAGTAAACTACATCTTACAGACTCAATGTATTTACATTTCAAAGTATTGAGATGGGCGGACTGGTGCAAAATCAAATCTCCAACTATAATAACACATCCATCTGTATTGTTCAACCTTCAAATAACTGTTATGTGTTTCCCTCAGACTAAACTGTATGGAAGGGGTAACTCTTGAGTGATATTATTCTTGTTTTTAAGTTTGAGCAATCCCTTGAATAATTTCATTAAAACTAAACTGTGATAACATATATATTATGAATTTATAGATAGCCATACATGTAGTTCTCCCTTGGAAATGCAGGTGAATCATCAATTTCCCGTTCGTTGCAGTTCTCCTTCAAATACTCTACACTCTTAAGGATACATACGCTTCTCGTTGAAAAAAACAAAATGTACAGTCTTGAAAACTTATCACAAGAATATTTGTGGACAAGCAGGATATGTAGTCAAAGACATCTCTAAACTCAGACACTTAATATCTTGCCATTACTAAAAAGAACTTTAATACTTATATCCCAAGTAAATGCAGCATTTCATAAATTTTACCACAAGGCTTAAAAAACTGGGGATAAAGTATCAAAATATAACCAAAACTTTAAAAGTTATAAAAAAAAACCTGAACACGATTCCAAAATTTTTTTGAAAGGTGGGTGGAATTATTAGTATAGAAAAAAAAATCATTTTCTTGAAAAGAAAGAAGTACTCAAAGCACCACCATCAAAATGAAATTGGTCCTCTTTAATCTGCTGCAAGAAAATTGTTTGAACACTGCACTTATATTTTGTTTAATTCTTCAAAATTGTTAATATCGTTCTTGCTATTTTAGTCTTCTTTTGATTCTTTTTTTTTTTCAAATTCACTGTGATACGTAATTTCTTTTTTGCTCATCATGGATATGATTAAAGAATCAATGGAATATAACTGCCAACTCTGTATAAGTAAGGGCATGTGGAAGCTGTACCACATAAGAATTTTAAACAATTATGAGAGTAACAAAGTCAAGATTAGTAGTTTATATGGGTTGGTCTACAGTTGATCCAAAAAGAAAATTTAAGTGATTAATGTGCACTGCACTTTTACATGATTCTCAGAGAAGTTCATATGAACAGCATTAAATATGTAATAGCTAATCACTTTATCATGATGCCAAAAATTTTATTTTTAAAAGTAACATACAAAATCTTCATATTTACTCCAAAACCGATTTAATGAAGTGAGTGTCATGTCTCCAAATCCCAACTGTGTATTTAAGATGAGCTGAATCAGCTCTGACAGTTCCTATATATGCCAGTGATTTTTAATTCCAATACAGTAGGTGCCGTACTTCACACTTTCTAGGTTCACTTATCTTATTGATTGATTTCATTCATTTTATTTTTTTAAAATTTATTTCTTTAATTCATTTTTGCTTACAGAGTGCCTAGTTTGCCCACTGCACTCTTTTTTAGAACCATAGTAATGTGCTTGGCTCACATGCCACATCGACAGTGACTTCACGTTTAGTTTTAGTGATCGCTGCTTTCTCAACCCTCTTGACGACGATAGGCACTAATTTGACGCCCCCAACCAGGAATCCATCACGGGGACTCCAATAAAATTCTTAAACCTGGGCCTGGCTCTAAAATGCCCAAATGCACGAAAAATTTCAAACGATTTCGATGGAGAAAATTCCGAGCTCCGCGCTCTTTTTGTTTTTGCTTCTTTTGTTCACTTACCAGGCACACAGTTCATTACTATACATGTGGCCACTAACTCACTGCCACGTATTTAATCCCTCAATTTCTGCATTGTGTATGTATATATGTCTGTCCGTCCCTCTGTTCTGTGTGTTGGTTTTCAGTGAAATGACTTGCTCCTCTGTTAATCTGCGTTGTTTGTGTCCACCTTGACCAATGGCTGTCCGCCCTCAGTAGCCATTGTATCCGCTGCGGTAGCCACGACGACCACCACGGTACCCTCCACGGCCTGAAATTAGAGAAAAATATCACAAGTTACTCATCAAAAAATTGAAATGACAAAAAAGGAACAAATAAATGCAAAACAACCTACACCTGGAGAACCAACAAATGTACCAAGCCCCTTCAAAAAGAGCAACCTACACAAGTGTTCTACTTAACAACAGCAACTACTAGTTTAAGATATAGATATAGCTATAGATATAAAGCTAGTATATGCTTGGAAGCTAAAGCTACCTAGTAAAAGCTTATATCTCAAGCAACTGCTAGAGCTTGACCTTTTACATGGCATGAAAGCTTTTGCTTGGGCAAAGCTGTAAGTTGAACTTGTAAAAATTTGTGCAATACCTTAAACCAGCATTTATTTGGGCTATATCAAAGGTTTTCAAGCAAAAGATATTTTCTAAGGGTCTTGCAAAGTCAGGCATGTGGTTTGCCAGGTGGTATGGTAGGCAAGTTTTCAATCAGGTTACAAACTCTAAAATCAGATCAAACCACTTCCAGAGCTGTTAGAATACTTGTGTATACAAAAAACATTGATGAGCATCTGTTTCCCCTAGTAATACAAATATGAAGAGATACTCACGTCCGCGTCCACCACCTCCCCTCTCCCTGGCAAATTCCAGCACCAAGCCGTCCACTCCCGAGTGAGTGTCAATGGCTTTCTGGGCCGATGAACTATCTCTGAAGTCAGCATAAGCAAACCTGAAGACATAAGATCAATATTATTATTACCATTATTACTATTATTATTTTACTCAGCAAATACAACCAAGAAAACAGAGTACAATACAATAGAAAAATATTAGGGAGAGTCACATGGATGCTGGGAAAAGTATCTATAACCTGAATGTCTTCTTTTCCAACCCATATGACTAATACATAAGTAGAACAGTAGAATAGAATAGTATCAAACCATGATGAAACAACATAATAAATTTCAATTTAAAATCAGTAATAAATGATCAAGAATGGATTGGGTAAATGACATTAGAAATAGTACAACACTATCCAGATTCAAAACATTGTGCAAGTCAAATTTATTCATATCTTTAAAAAATCTCAGTCTCTCTTCGTAGCTCTCGCTCATTCTGTCGTGTGTGCAGTATGTGTGTATTTCCCTTTGAGGGAAATAAGCAAATTTCTTATCCATTCTATTATCTCAAAATCTCACACTAGACATTTGTGTTTTATACAATTAATCTAACTCTCCCAGTTGCTTTGGAACAGTTTCTTTCACATGATGATCGTAAGACCAGGGCCCCATTTCATAAAAAGTTGTTATGATAGCAACTCTTGCTGGAATGGCAACTTTCATTATAAAAGCCAATCAGGAAGCACAATTCTCACTGTTGCCATGGTAGTTACCATTCCAGCAGGAGTTGCTATCATAGCAACTTTTTATGAAACAGAACCCAGAACTACAGTTAATCTTTACAGAATCTCTTGACTCGGTTCTACTTACCCCTTGTTTTCATCTGTGTCTCTATCTCGTGGTATTCTGACCTCAACGCAACCAAGAAGATCAGCGAGAGAATCCTCATCAGTATCATATGAGATACCCTTAATGTAGAGTGTTTTCTCTGATAGGTTATCTGAATATGGACAATGAGAATACATTTATTATCAATAATTATCAATATCAATGGAGTTTGCAGTGGGACAAATCCCTTTCTTCACTGTAAATTATTAAACAAAAAGTTGAGTAATTAATGTTATTTGCATAAACCTCTACACCAATGTGTAGCTAATCTTTGCATCAAGTTTCTCTCAAAATCTGTTTTCTGGTAGGTAAGGGAACATTATTTCATATAGCTTACCCGAGCGACTGCTGCCACCACCGCCGCTGCCACCGCCGCCGGCACTGCCGCCACCACCACTGCCGCCGCCTCCCCTCTCTCTGGCAAACTCCAGGAACAAGCCCTCCTCTCCGTTGAGGGCATCAATGGCAGACTGGGCTGAAGCATGATCCTCAAAGTCAGCGTATGCAAAGCTGAACACAATAAAAGTTAATAAATATATAATCAAACATTAAACACTCATTTAATTATATAATTGCAAAATAAACAGTGAAAAAAAAATTAGATAAGCAGGGCCTACCTTCAGAGTCAAAGAATCCTTTATAAATACTGACTGTAATGTAATTTTACATTTGGCAATTTTGCATTATCTCTCTATAGGGTATGGATTAAAACCAATGGCTACCACACTGTTTGATTCATATGGTACATGTGTGTGCAAAGAGTCAACAATGGCAGCCTGACACTTGTGCCAGGAGTCGACTGAAACTGCTAACAGGCTAGTGGGCACTTGGGAGGGGGGGGGGGGGGAATACGCGGGGGAAATTAGCCCAGAATAAAACGAGATGAATTTTCGACCGCGTGCAGTCAAAATCTATGCCTCCGCCCTTGCTGAATAAGAAATATTTATGGCACATTCATGTTTCTATTTTGATTGAAAATTCAATAAATTTTTTTTACACTCTAAAGAAATTAGCTAAAATACTATTGTTACTGCATTAAATATATGAAATAGCTGCAAAGAATATGTCCTCAAAATTATTGCCATGCTAGTCCTGTGTGCATATCACTTTTAATTATGGGAAATGCACTACGATACATTTAGAGTACAAAACTGGAAAAAAAAATAGCTTTGATGTAATCACTGACCCTCATCACCTTGACCTTATATCTTGAGACCCTAAAATCTAATAACAGGCCTCTACAAAAACATACATACATGTAGTTAGATCAACGTGTGACCTTGACCTTTTGACCTCACGACCCCAAAATCTAATCAGATTACCAGTCCCCTATAATGGACCTAGCTATGAATTTTCAAGAAAATATGTTCTTCGGTTCTTGAGATATTGCGTTCACAAGTTCGTGACGGATGGATGGATGGATGGACCAACAGACAACCCAAAAACATAATGCTTCATCCACTCTTTGGGGCGGAGGCATAAAAAAACAACAACACAAGTTTATTCCTTACAGCCTGAAACAGTATTACAATGCTAGTTAAGTCTTGCTCCGTTCAAGCAGGTTATATTTCAAGGACTAAGTTGTGTATGTACAACCCAACATAATAGGGCTGCAATTTTCAATACAAGTATCCTCCTTGTTGACAACATTTTTCTAAGTAATGATCACTTCAAAGACAGTTGGTAGGTCATGTCAGTTTGGCTTTACAATTTTCCAACAATCACAATGGAAAATACAAAAATGAACCATAATTACCCCTTAATCTCGTCTGAATCCCTGTATCTTGGGATCCTAACACTGGAACATCCCAACAGGTCCATGAGAGAGTCCTCATCTGCATCAGGAGCAATGTTCTTCACATAAACCGTCCTGTTCTGAGAGTTATCCTGACCTGAAATGACAAGGTATTTAATAGGGAAGATCTGTTAGTTATGATAATGTTCTCTTTAAGGGGTGTTCACATATGAGGCCACGTGCGAAGTCCCCCGCAACAAATCCCCAAAACATTTTTAGTGTTCAGATATGGCACAACATTGTGGCGCCACTTATTTCAATGAACGCGCATTAACCCATCAACTTTCAAATAAAAGAGAACTTTGTCAAACTTGCACAGACAAACTCATGACTTCATATTTTGTGCTAACTTTTTAGGAATATGATTGGTGCACATTTTTTGTAGCCAGGCAGCAAAAAAAAAGTGCTATACACTACAATGTTGCAGGGACATGTTGCCTTATATCTGAACACCTCTTTACAAAAAGTGTTCATCTGAGGGGATCTACATAGTTAAAGATTAACTCTGAACAAAGTGTAAGAATATATGCATAACAATATTAACATTAAATTCGAAGATGAAATACACATGAAAATGAAGGGCACATGTAGGTAATGCTATACCTTCCAAGAGATTTTCTGGTTTTTGAATTGGACTCTGACAGTCGAGATCTCTTGTTTATACCTTTCTGGGTTACATAATAACCCTAATTTTCAAGTGACCAGACTTGAAAATATTACACATTTGCTCAAATCAAGCAGCAAATGAAAGATGGACATAACTGAAGTATTGTACTCCAAATTTGCCCTGGTTACAAAATCCTCTGGCTAAAGATAGAGGGCTGGGATTGCAACTGGTTTTAAAGATAAGCTTGAGTTCTGGGAAAGGTTAAAAAGAATTTGTAGACTTTCACATTCTTTTCATGTTAGTTTGGAAGAATGTCAGAGTAAGGATTTTCCTTGAAAAGGCTCTTCACATACCCTTGTATTCAAAATAGAATGAGAAAACATGGTAGTGCTTGGGCTGAGCATTTGACTCACTTGTGTGTGTGTGCTGCCCCATATACTCATTTACTGTGCACAGTGCACACGCTTTCCTCTTAGTATAAGTCACCTTCTTAGCATTTTGACAATTCCAAAGTCTAAGAGTATACATCGATTCTCATGTACTACATAATCAAATTTTTCAAGATGCCTGGAGACACTTTCTTTCGCAATTTAATTGGAAGCTCAGAAATCAAATTATCATTAAGGTAGGTCTAGGGTAAGGGTTTAGGTATATTCAATATTTGGTTAATTTAAGATTTAGTTGTCACATGATGATCACCTGATTCTCTAGCCACCTCCTAAAATCAACTTTTTCTGCAAGTTAGGTCTAGGGCAAGGGTTTGGGTATGTTTAATCTATGGTTAATTTAAGATTTATAAATTAGGTCGAGGGTAAGGGTAAGGGTTTGGGTATGTTAAATATTTGGTTAATTCAAGATTTAACTGTCACATGATGATCACCTGATCCTCTACCACCTCCAGAAATCAACTTATCTTGTAAGGTAGGTCTAGGGTAAGGGTTCAGGTATGTTTAGTATTTGGTTAATTCAATATTTTAATTGATGCAAGATATTGACAAGGAAACTTTGGTTGCTAGAGCATGTGTCATACAATACTTAATGTCACATGATGATCACCTGATCCTCTGCCACCTCCTCTATACCCTCCTCCTCCTCCACCACCGCCACCTGACTGGAACCCATAGCTACCTCCATAGCGACGTCTGCCACCATCTCTCCTGCCACCATCTCGCCTCCGGGAACCCCCACCGCCGCCACCACTGCCTCTGTCGGCAGAATCGTCATAGTTCTTCCTCTTGCGTCCGACGAAGTCAAGGACGGGAGTCCAACCATCGATCTCGATTCCGCTATGCTGGTTCAGAGCATCCTCAGCCTTCTCCTCGTCTTCAAACTCGATGTAAGCAAACCTGGTCACAGGAGGGCAGTACAAATGTTATGTAATTTGTTGGGCCTTCACAGAAAAAAAATCATCAATCCTCAATCTTAACCTCAATTATAACCTTCACATCCTGTATCATCCCAATTCATAAATTACAGCCAGAAATGAATTCCTTAACTATCTTCATTAGGAAAAGGGATGGGGGAAGGAATCGTTTTGATCACCTGTACAAAATCAAGACAAGCAATCACTACAACACATGCTAGGAGAGGAGGGTTAGCAATCTATAGCAAGGTCACAGGATATTTTTTGTCACGTAGAAAAGTAAAAGATGAACAAAAAAAGTTTACATTTTCCATGTAGTACTATATACACATGGTACAAAATATTTTTTAAATTGCTCTAAAATGCAACTAAACATGACTTCTAGTTCTAGATCTTTTGTTCAAATAGAGGCCCTATAAAATTTGTTTACAGAGTCTTAAAGTTCAGACCCTCTTTTCTGCATTGTGACTGACAAGAATTTGTGCCTTCATAGTACCCTTACCATGGCTGCACAGTGTGTCTTGAAAAGAAAGTTTGGTTTCCATGCATATGGTACAGTAGCCTTTAATCATGGTGGCCTGCTAGCTCTTTTCATTGCTCTTTCCAGCTCTCTCTCCTCGAAACGTGAAGAATATGTCTGATTGTGAGACTAATCAACACAGTGGGCAGCTTGCTGCATGCCGCCTTTATTTACTCTAAGCATGTTGCTGTTTTAATTTATTTGTAGCCTTGAAACAGTTTCGTACGAAAAATTCAAGGCTATAAATAAACTAAAACGCAAGGACGAGTGAATAAAGGTGGTGTGCAGCAAGCTGCCTGCTATGACTAGTCTCGTGATCACAGATAAAATCCATGCATTTTGAGGGCAACAGAGGTAAAGAGCAAGAAAGAGCAAAGAATGAAGCTAGCAGGCCGCTGTGATTAAAGGCGAATTGCACAGTTATGCCCGCTGCACACTATACAATCCGACTGCGACCTGATTTTTGAACAAATGGCTTTTTGCATTAAATTGCATTAAAGTTCAAACAAGTAAAATTACCTTATTTGATGTTCAGAATAATGATAGGAATACTAAAATTGAAATTTTGGTTGACTGCAAGCCTTTTGGTCAGAGTAAAGGCCAAATCGGCTTCAAATCGTAGCCGATCGCAAGATTGCTATGACATCACTACGATTCGGAATAGAGTTTGCTTTTATTCCTATAGGGAGGCTCGCAATAGCCCAGAATGTGGATATTGGTACTCACACGAATATTCAGAACTTTGATCGTAAAGGTTTTATATGTTTGAATGTTCATATCAAATGCTATAACAAATTTTTCCAAATCGGATAGCAGACGGATCGTACAGTTGTGCGCCAGGCATTACATTTTGAGATTCTGAGAATCTTGAGTTGATATTTGATATTCACCAAGCCCCGTTAGGGCTTGTTCACATATTAAGTGGTAAACCCTCAGTTTGGTTTTTTTTTTCATGTACATGTAAATGAATGGTATAACTATATGAGGGGGCATAATGGTGTGGACCAATGAAATTCTTATAAAGTTAGTGCAACATCAATAGTTTGCACAACTTTTAGCAAACCTCTGTTTGAGCGCTAACAGTAACTGAAGTGTTAATGGCTATCTCATTATCTTTTATTGGAGCGCTAACAGATACTGAAGTGTTAATGCCCATCTCATGATCATAACTGGCATGGTTAAAACAATGTGGGGTTTTCTTGCAGGGGTTCGCCTCTGGATATCTGAATTAATGAATGCCATTTCTCACCCCTTGGATCTGCCTTGATTGTTGAGAGGTATCCTGGCTGACACAGCCCCAAAGGTTTCCACCAGTGTCTCTTCTGTTGTGCTGTAACACAGACCCTTAGCGAATATGGTCCTGTCATCTTCACTTTCGCTCCTTCCTATGAATAATAATACCGGTAATAATAATAGTTTTCTATAAAATGACCAAAGTGCTTAGAGTATCATTACTATACTGGTCACTGGATTCATTTACACTATTCCTAACATTACTGTGCACACTGTCCACTCCTTGTGGAGCATTCCAGCCAGTCGCCCATTTTACAGGGGCACTCATGCTAATACAATTCTACCAGGTACCTACCTAGCACCTGCATGAGAATGGCAAACATGGATTAACATCTTGCCAAAAGATGTTAGTGCCGGGAGGGGATTTGAACCCTCAAACCTTGTTGAGAGTCAAGTAAATGAATGATTACACGACAGCTCCATGAATGCAACGATTGTGCACGCAGACAATTTTGTCCCCTCATATTCATTCTAACAATAACAAATTTTCTACATTTGTACAATTTTTATTCTCTTGTTCAAGACCTAATAAGTCCACAGGCATATCATTATTTAATCCACTGCCTCCATTTATCGTATGATGGTGAAGGTATTCAGCAGTCATGGCTTGAATTCACAAAGGTTTATTAAACCAAGGTTTAAAGGAGAAAGCAACCCAAGCATCAGTGTGCTCTTAGTGAATATAGATGACAAAGAAGAGTAAACAGTGAAAGTTTGAGCAAAAGTGGACAATCTGTTCAAGAGTTATGAATTTTGAAAGTTTCAGTAAATCCCTATTATGAGGATCCTTGAGTTGGCAACTTTGCCAGCATCTGTGATGTCATTGTGGACAACTTGAACTCTCAATTCATTTTGTACATAATTTTTCGAAAAAATTGATTTGTATGAAATTTCAAGTCAGGAATCAACATAATTCTTCCCAATATGCTTGTAGAATTGATATAGCCATGCCATACTCAAGCAATAAATCAAAAGAATTTTTATTTCTCTTGAAAATAAAGAAAATTTTGAATTCTGTGTACAAAATGAATGGAGAGTTGTCCACAATGACATCACAGATGCTGGCCAAATTGCCAATTTAAGAATCTTCATAATAATGATTTACTTAAACTTTCAAAGTTCATAACTCTTTGACAAATTGTCCGATTTTCCTCAAACTTTCACTGTTTATTCTTCTTGTTTTTCTTCATTCACTGGAAGCACACTGATGTCTGGGTTGCATTCTCCTTTAAAGACACTAGGTCGTGAGCTTTCATGGGGAATTTGACACCATTCGGGTGCTTACCCAGTAACAGGTGTTGTCCATTACCCAGAGTGGAATGGAGTTTTATGACCAACAGACCTTATGTAATTCAATGTATATTCCACCCATTGCCCCATACTGTAAAGTCATTATCCCGCTCTCCCTAGCCCATCAATGCCCACAGCAGGCCGAAGAATGTCTATGGTGGGGCAGCTTGTTTGCTGTGCTCCAGAGATGAGCTCTAAGGTATTTCCAGTGCTTTTCACAAAGTCTGGTGTCAGCAAATAATGAATCACTCTCCATGAAAGCCCACGACCCAGTGTCTTCAAATTCAAACTTTGGCTTAAAACATCCAAAAGTGTAAAACATGCATGTCCTCTTGTCCAATGGGTGGGCAGTAATGTACTTTTATATGGTCAGTCATTAATACTTACTGTTATCTACACTTATTAATGCTTACCATGGTTTAGACCATAGTTTAAAATAAATTTCCTCTCTCTGTCAATTCTGGCCAATGGGTTGAAATGATTTACTTGGTACATGAAACATTTTGTGGATTCTACTTCAAAGACAATCTGGGAAACTCCTTCAGTGATGACCTTCACAATTAAGCATTAAATAGCTCAAAACATTTCAATAATTATTTCTAAAGACCTTCAAAACTTTCAAAATTTGTCAAAAGTCTGTGACAAACAGATCAGGCTTTAACCCAAATTTGGCACAACTGCTTTTTGACATGCCAATGTTGCTCAGTGAATGTGTATGGATTAAGGCCATGAAGGTATAGTTTGAAAGCATAATACTTAAAATTTATGGGAAATAAATAATTACTGAAATAGAGCACCTACATGTATAGCCCTTTGTTTTAGGGTTTCACTTTTTTTCTGAGACACAATATTCATGAGCAGAAAGAGGAAAATTCAATGAAAAACTTGAGTTCATTTCCAATTCAGTATACTGTATGTTGTGCCATTCTTGAATATAAATGTTTTAATTGTAACTCTAACATTGGCAATGCACTGAAAATTATATAATCATTGTTTCTGTGTGCAAACTGGCAGGTTTTTTTTAACTTTTGAAATATTCATTTTGGTTCATGTTATATCTATTTTTATGTTTTCAAACTATGCAAGAATGAAAAATGATAATTGTTGACAATTTAAGGAATGAAAGCTGTATTAATTCAGACCTAAAAAAGATCAGCTATAGGTTAGAAAAAAAAGAGAAATACTATCAGTCTATAAGTAACTTACGTCTGCCTCTTGATCCCATGATGAATAATGTCAAATTACTTTCAGTAACTGAAAATCAAAGAAAAAAAATAAGTTACAACTCAAACAAATGTGAGGCTATAAATACATGTAACAACGCTTTCAGTGTTATATTACCCAATCATGACAGGACTAATTCAAAGCCTTATTACATGACAAACTTTTCTCTTTCTAAAATGGGCCACACCACAATTTTTCTTTTATTGCTACATTTGAGGATGCTGCTCCGTTTAAGTTATTTGTAGATATGAGTTCAAAATATGTTGTATTGTTATATTTCTTATGCAAATTTGAGACCATAAGATGATTTTTATGCCTTTACAGTTGCACATGAAAATATATGAATTCAAATTATTTAACTATTCAAAATCATGAGGTGAAGTGCTAAGGAACGGGATTGCCGAAAATGCATTAAAAATCAAGAAATCTGCAGTTTTCATATCGATTTTTCCATTGTAAGTAATAAGAAAGTTAGATCTATAAATTTATTTATAGCTATAAAAACCTCTTGTTGTGTACTATAAATCCCATTGAAGCACTTCCCATCTGTTTGTGCGAATTGCGCGACGCAGTATTGTCTAAAGTATGGTGGATCTGAAAATTGCGCGAGTCAATGACATTGATCGACGTGTGGCGGGTAACTTCCGGGTTTATGATCGCAGCACTAGCAAAGATTATCAGCCGAATTCAAAAGCTTTCATGCAACTTTAGTGGGACATTGTGGTTTGTAAGGAGTGAAATAATAGAGTTGTGCAATTCATCCATTGGCTAAGTTTTCAAAAGTTGCACATGAATGTAACATAAACTTTGTTTTTAACATGTTGCCAATTTTTGGCATGGCAGTTACATGTAGCATGTCCTGGTTTTTTTAAGGATGTCGCACAAAAATTTTAGCATGTCCCAGCGATAAGTATAAACTCCACATGGACCACCTGGGTACCAAAGCTTAGAGCTTCGCGGTCGTTACTTTCAGTATTAATGGATATTTGTTCCAATTTGCAAGCTTAGAAAGTTTTCTTTTTCTCAGTGGTAAAAAGTTAAATTGTATTTTCTATCAAGAAAAAGATAATAATCAATTAACACATCTACATGTATTTTGACTTTGCATAGTGCAGTAATTTGCAATTTTGTTGTCTGTTTTCGACCGGGGTTTTCGACTGCTGCAACAGTGAATGTTGGAAAGTCCCACATACTATAGACAAGGCCCTACGATGAAATTGTAGAATGAAGAGTGCGTTCCTCGTAGAGTAAAGCGCCTGTGATTCGACCTGCGCCGTGATTCGACCTATTTTCACTATATAGTCGGCACATTCTATTACCACCATGACCACAACACACACAAATCACTTCATTACACACAGAGACATTGTCACTCACCACAACTTCACAAGCATGACAAGGAAGTCCCTTACTCACCACCAAAAATCCATCTAAAAAGCCATATTTCGGCATCAAACACTAACCATTCGGCCATATCGTGGTTTAGGAAACCACTCGTTCATTTGACGCACGCACTTGTGTACAAAGAGAATGGACATGATGGAGGTGGAAATAGGAAACCAATGCATGTGACTGAATAAAGCGCTGCTGTACAAAATGAACGGTGGTTTCCTATTTCACGATAATGCCAACCATACTTTGTTGTAATTATAATTTCATCATATTTCTTAATAATTAGTAGATCTATACTTGTGTGTAGTTGGAGCTGGAGAGCCCTGCAAAGGTAGGCACCTAAGCTTCGCGCTACGCGTTCGGGCTGCCGCAATGAGATCAGCATGCAGCATGACCAGCTTTACATCCACCATTTTGAAAATGCACGTGTGGGACCACAGTCAAAGAGCGATGACTTGTATTGTGACATGAAATGTATCGACTCCAAAAGGATTAAATCTGCATAGAAAGCAATTATTTATTATCACATTTATTTCAAAAAGATATTTCATACTTTATAATTCAAAACCATTCATCTACACCACTGCTTTCACTGAAAATGTGTTAAATAAATATAAACAACAAACAAAAGTACTCACGCGGCGTGCACAAAAAAATCTTTAATGGTAAACCTGCGCATGCGTCGCGCCGTTACGCGCGCGTGAGACGATCACATGATATGCATATTATTGCAAAGAGCTGAGACGAGTACGAGTACACGCGGCCTCGAGGCCTCAGCGCCACGCCAGCTCCATAGATTCTAGTATCCTCTACCACCATAGCGTTCCTACATCATAGGATCTGGCCAGGTCACAATTAGTCCGCAGGGCCACGTGCTTATTGGCCAAAAATAGCGCTTTTCTTTCTTTACTTTTTTTTTCAATAATAAATTTCATAGGCCCGTCGTGGAGGGGAAAAGGAAAAAAAAAGAGAAAGAAAAGAAAAATGAAATAGAGAAAAATAAAATGAAATAAATAAAAGAAATGAAAAGAGAGAAAAAAGGAAAAGTAAGAAAAGAAAAGACATGCAGAGAGAAAACAAAAATAGAAAAGAAAAGATGAAAAGAACAGGGAAAAAATATAGCAGACAAAAGGTAAAAGATGAAAAAAGAAAAAAAAGAGGAACAAGATATAAAGAAGAATGAAGAAAACAAAAGGGAAGAGAAAAAAAAAGAAAAGAAAGGGAAAGAGAAAAGAAAAGAGAAAGAGAAAAGAATATACAAAAAATAGTTTTAAAAGAGATAAAAGAGAAAGGAAAAAAAGAAAAGAAAAATATATAAATCAGTACGATATATGTAAAAAAATATAAAAAAAAGTAGTGGCGCAAATAGTCAGTTTTGACTGCTTGCCCCCCCCCCAAAAAAAAAGTTAAAAGAAGAAGAGAAAGGCTGAGCAGCTACAGTACACGATCCCTACTGACCTGCTCTACTCTCCTTATACTCAGAGCTGTTTCGACAGACCAGGGTTTGTGCCTGCAAGGTCACAATCAGTCTTTCCCCCATACATGCCATAAGCATGATAAGGATAGATTTTGATTTAATTTATTATCTTTCATGAACATCCCACACTAATTTTTTCACACGAATTAAAGTGCAGTGATGTAAAGTTCCCCTTCAGAAAGGGAGAGAGTGAGGGGAGAGAGAGAGAAAGAAAGGGAGAAGGGAGAGAGAGAGCCTGAGAGAGGGGGGGGAGAAAGTAGGTACACTCATTCCCCTTGATGCAGCCCCCTATCCACCCCTCTTCCCCGGGTCCTAATATGGCAAGGCCTTGAAGCTAAAATCAGGAACCTTTCGGGAAACAATTCCGCCCCCCCCCCCATCCAACTAGTAACCATGGAAACAGAAATGGGTTTACTGGTCGGGGTCCATGCAGTTTTTGAACTGGTCAAAAAACAAACAAACAAAATAACCTGTAAAGTTGGAAATTCCAACTAATGTATTTTTAAAGTGTGTCAAACTCCAGCTGGAATTATTCACTTCGTATTTTCAACTGGCCGGTCTTTCAACTTGACGGCATGGTATTTCCAACAGTCTCTCACTTTTTTCGATCAACTTGAAACCACTCAGGCGTCGCCAGGGTTAAGTGGGCCATCCCCCATTCATCCGCTTAAAAATGAGAAAGGGAAGGAAAAGAAAAGAAGAGAAGGAAAAAGAAAGAAATGAAGAAGAAATGAAGAAAAGAAAAGACTCGCTCACATTTAAGTATCTTGTGCCGGTTAATTACTATTCTAGTATATCAAAGGAAATAATTTGCATCCTGTGTCTATCTAATGTTATATGCCTACTGTTCTCCTACTCATAGAATATTAGTATAATGGAAGGAATCGAGCGGCAAGTAGTTCTAAAATAGTACATCTAGGCCTACATGTAACACTTCCAATTTCCCTAAAGAGTTGAAAAGAAAAGAGATGAAAATAAAATTTCAAGTTCAAGTTCAAGTTTATATGAACCAATCAATCATGCAATATATTACAATCAATAATTGACCAAAAACAAGAAAATAATGATAACATGAAAGGTTTGGGACCCCGAAGAAGCAGAGCTTGTGGAAGGGGGAAGGGGGAAGGGGAACAGAAACAAAACAAAAGTAACATTATATAAAAAAAAAAAAAATTAACGATAATAATTGATGAGAAACATAATTATTTACAATGATAAAGAGTAAATGTGGAAACAGAAGTAAACACATAGACACACAGACAACTCAGTGGCGTAACAGCCGGGGGGCAGGGGGGCAGAGTGCCCCCCCCCCCCCGAAGGATTTAAGCGGGAAAATCCACCAAACCACCGGGAAAAAATGAAAAGGAGGGAAAGGAAGAGAGAGGAAGGGAGAAAGGGAAAGGAAGAAGAGGAAAGGAAAAGAAAGAAGAAGAAAGGAGAAAGGGAAAGAAAGAAGGAGAAAGGGAAAGGAAGGAGAAAAGGAAAGAAAAAAGGAGAAAGAGGAGAAAGAAGAAGAGAGAGAGGGAGAAGAGGGAAAGGAGGGGGAAAAAAGAAGAAAGCAAAGGAAAAAAAAAAGAAATGAGGGAAAATTTAGTACCCAAACCCCGGAGTATCCGGGGCTCCACTCTCTGTGCCCCCCCCCCCCCCCCCCCCCCCCCCCCCGCAGTGGCTTTCCCTGTAGACTCTCATCAGGGGCCCTAAGCCAGAACCCTGGGTCCCACCCGCTAAGGGCTTCGCAACAAGCAACTCGCGGTGTGGGCTCACCTCCACATATTCTATTTCTAGACTTAGTTACGGCTCGGCTCTGCCTCCACCCCCCCCCCCCCCCACGATAACAGGGAGAGAATGTAAGAGACCGGGAACAGACAACGAACAATTCAAAGAAACGTCAGAGCTTCCGCGCTTCGCGTGGGAGGAGAAAATCACAATCCTGCACCCTCCCCCTAGCATGCCTGGGAGTGCGCTTTGCACTATCGTCCTCCTTAAAATGAAATCCTAGCTACACCACTGATTCTAGACTTAATTACTGGGAAATTTTTGGCTATGCGTATGTCCCCCTCCCCCCCCCCCCCCCCATAACAGGCAGAGAGCGTAAGAGCGGGAACTGACAGCGCTTTGCGCGGGATGGGGAAACTCACCCCTCCCTACATCCTCCCCCCTAGGGAGCACTACCGTCCTCCTAAAATAAAATCCTAGTGACGCCGATAGAAGATAGACTTAATCATCGGCAACTAACAATTTTTAAAAAAGCGTCGGAGCACCCTCCCCTCTAGCGAGCCCTACATTGGCGTAAATTTTTTTTTGGGGGGGGGGGATATATCACCCCCACTTGGGGGAGAGGAGGGATGTTGTGTACAAATTTTCCCCCATGCAGACACACTTTTTAAGGAAGAAAATATACTTAAATCATTCAGTTAGTAAAAATTCTGAATATCTATCATAAACAACCATCATATTTTAGAATTTCTATTGGAAAATGCTATTGAAAACAAAAAAATTGTTATTTTTGGCTCCCTCGCTTCGCTCGCTCATCAAAATCTTAGGATTTCCATACGAAAATGTGATCAAAATCGAGAAAAGTGGTCATTTTTGGCTGGCTCGCTTTGCTCTTTCATCATTATTTTAGAATTTTTATTCAAAATGCGATTCAAAACCGGAAAAGTGGTTATTTTCTGCTCGCTCGCTCGCAAAATAGATATCAAAATGTGTGTGAGAGGGAAAAAAATTGTTAAACAAGAGTTTCATCCCCCACTCCTTAATTGGATATTGGACGGTGGAGCACTACCGTCCTTCTAAAATTCAGTCCTAGCTACGCCACAGATTCAAGACATAGACTAGTCAACCGGAAAATTTTGGGCTCTGCCCCCCCCCCCCCCCCGATAACAGGTACCTGTTACACCCCTGAGACAACTTTGTTCTCCTTCTCTCTCCCCCTTCATGTTTTATGTTTTATGTCTCTGTCTTGGCTATCATCCATTCTTAATCGTGGCCTATTGACACCCTCCTCCCTCCGCCACCACCCCCCCCCCCCCCCCCCCCCCCCCTGCCATCCACATGCACAATAACGGTAACAGAGATCGACTCGCTCGACTAGAATGATGCTGAATTTTACTCGTGACCCATAATTTGTCAGGTGACTCGCCCGGCAGGCACAAGACATCTCGACCAGCGGACAGCCCGACCCTCGACAACTCGCCCACCATCCTGGCCAACTCGACACAGTCTAATTGTTCAGGGTGCGATGATTCGCCGGAAAAGCTTTCGTGAGCTAAATTCCCTCATTCCAAGACAAATTGTCATTTATATGGTTATTAAAGAAATACATTTCACGACAGAAAATAGGGTAATTATATTCCATGTCTGACTGGAAACACAGTCAAGTCCTCTCCTCGGCGAGGTTTTTTTGTTTTGTTTTGTTTTTGTTTGTGTTTTTTTTTTGCAGAATTGGTTTGCTTTCCCAAACCATCCTGTATCTAAAAAGTATACAAGCAAGCACAGCGAGCAAGAAGAAAACTCTTTTTAGTGTTTATTTCATCATCGAAATACACTATAAGTCGATAAGATCATTGAATATTTTGATCACCTATATCGGTCGAATAAGACTCTATTTGGGCACCTTGTTTGCTGTCCCATTCTGTTTCTACAAGCAAGCGAATCGAGCGACTGACAAAAAAAAAAAAAAAAAAAAAAAACATTTTCTATAGAACGTAGATTCGTCACCAGAATACACTACATGATTTATATAATGCACAATCTTCCTGTAGAATTTTAGGATAGTCGGACACCTCCATGACATTTTGGCCCAAATATCATGGGCTTCTCGCTGCTGGAGTAAGTACGAGGTGCTTGCTGCACGAAATCAGGCTTGTTTCTAGATTTTCTGAGCGAGCAAAGCGAGCAAACGTGAAAAAAATAAGAATTTTGTGTACCGAGATGAGGTTCTATCGTATTCTTTTTCCATTCTCATAGTTTGAGTAATGTACATTTTTATCAGCATCTTTCGTTCTCGCATTGGTTAAGATACCAAAAAATGCTAGCGTGCGAAGCGAGCAAGCGATTCTAGATTTTTCACTTTTTTCCTCTTTCATTTCTCTTTTCTTCATTGCTTAGTCTTTTTCTTTCATTTATTTTTCTTTCTTTTTTTTTTCTTTTCTTCTTTCCTTTCCTTCCTCTCCTTTTTTTCCTTTTCTTTCGCTTGGAACCCTCTTTCAGGCATGAAAAGTGGGGGGGGGGGAGGGCGGAAGGGTATTCCCAGCCCCCTCACACACACACACACACACACACACATTTTTTGACTGAGGGCGGTTCCTACGCCTAAACTATTGGAGGTGCGGTATGGCTGTAATCATTTATTTAGAATAAGAAGAAAATGAGTATTTTTAATTAAAAGTCCATTAATATAAGACTTAATACCGAAAAGTCGCCCAAATTCTGGACAACTTTGTTTAAGAAGTGGGCAGGGGGCCCCCGGAAATTTCATGAAAAACAAGAAAACTTAATGAAGAATTAATACTGCATCGCACCCTGCCCCCCCCCCCCCCCCCCGGGCCTCGGCCCAGCCCCCGACCGAACTGTGTATGGCCATGCATATAACCATAACACATCTGTGATCCTCCTCAAAGATACAACTTCATTCGTCATGAATAATAAATCATATCACAATTACTTGATGGATGGATTATTTTGAGGTAAGAAAAAAAAAGCATACCCCAACTTTATGAGCAACAGTGTTAAATTCCATTATTTTCTTTGAATTCTTGATTTTGGACATCATAATATTCATAAAGAAATATGACAATGTCGGTTGATGGTAATCCTATAAATAATAATCACCATTATGATCATCAGGATTATCATCATCATCATCATCATCATCTCCCCGATCATCATCATCATTCATCATTAGAGGATGATGATACAGGCCACCCCACCTCAAATTATGGGGGAATATATCCCCATATCGGCCCTCTCCCCTCCCTGGACGACATCCACGCTGCACGCATCCTATAAGTTTTGATAGCATACTATAACAGTCGATTATGAGAAATTTATCAAAAATTTCAGCAACTGTATTCATTACAGTATTTTTTCTTCTTTAAAAAGTGGGGGTATTTATTATTCCCCGCTCTCGAAAAAGTGGGGGATTTATACCCCCACCTCCATCCCCCGGGGTTTTACGCCGGTGGTATGTGGTGTCTCTTGTTGTGTAAATGAGGGAAATTTATGCAAATCAAATAAAAAAAATCTCTGATTTAAAAACCTGACATGATGAAATATTATCGAAACCAATTAATATCACCGTGACGAGCTCTCCGGCGAAGAACCCCACCCTCGACAACTCGACTGTGTCGAGTTGTCAAGGATGAGGAGCGGGTTGCCGAGGGTCGGGTTGCCGAGGGTCGGGTTGTCCGCTAGGCAAGTTGTCTGCACCCCAAATGTAGCTGCGGCCAAAGTTAGATAATTAAACAATCATGACATCAAAAATGAGTCTCGTTTTGTTTTACTTAGCTTTTCTCACACTTTCCAACATCTCCTCGTTACATGCCGTACCTCCAAACATCGTGTTCATACTGGCGGATGACTATGGATTCCACGATATCGGCTATCACAATAACGACATCATAAAAACACCAAATTTAGATGCGCTAGCCAGTGCCGGAGTCAAACTGGAAAATTATTATGTGCAACCGATATGTACTCCGACGAGAAGTCAGCTCATGAGTGGCAGATATCAGGTATTTTCTAATATCTTGGTAATCCTGGGTTTTAGGGGTGTAAATTATTTGGTAATCCTGGGTTTTAGGGGCGTAAAATATATGTATATATTAGCGGCCTCTAACTTCAGCCAAATCATCCCAGCTTACTGTGGTCGGCTAAAAGGGCAAATATTCAAATTTGACTGAGCCGTTTTCATCATTTTTGTCTCGCCTGTTTTAGCTGAGCCTTGCATTGTGATCTTGAAAACGGCTTAGTCAAATTTGAATATTTGCCCTTTTAGCCGACCATAGTAAGCTGGGATGATTTGGCTGAAGTTAGAGGCCGCTAATATATACATATATTTTACGCCCCTAAAACCCCAGGATTACCAATTATTTCTTCGTACTTAGTCTTAGACTTAGAGTTAGAGTGAAAGAAAACTCCCAATTGGTAAACTGGTAAACAACAGCTAGGGCCTAGATTTAGGCCTAGGGCTAGGCTAGACAAAAATAATACAAAGCAAACAACAACTTCAAAGTTCAAGTTTCTTACCTCTTGATCATCAGAGCAGTTGATGTTGGCTTGGGGCAAGCAGTGTTTACAAATTTGGAAACCTTGATGTTTATAGTGGATGGTTTGCAAATTTGGAATAGAAACCTTGATTTCAGGCCTTGGCCAGTTTACAACAAGTTTGAAAACTTTGACTGGGGGGGGGGGGGGTAACAAATTTGGACACATTGATGTCATGGGAAGGTTACCAGGAAACCTTGATGTCTTCGGAAGGTTACCAAATTTGGAAACCTGGATGTTTTAGAAGCTAGGTTACCAAATTTGGAAACTTTGACGTCATGGGAAGGTTTACAAATGTGGAAACTGGTGGATGTTAAGGGAAGGTTTACACATTTGGAAACCTTGATGATACTAGTGAAAGGTTTACAAATTTGGAAACCTTGATGACAGGTGAAGGCTTACAAATTTGGAAGCCATTGATATTAGGGGAAGTTTTACAAATTTAGAAACCTTGATATTCATAGTGGAAGGTTTGCAGATTTGAAATGGAAACCTTGATTTCAGGGGAAGGTTTACAAATGTGGAAACTGGTGGATGTTAAGGGAAGGTTTACAAATTTTGAAACCTTGATGATACTAGTGAAAGGTTTAAAAATTTTAATTTTAAACCTTCCCAAGACATCAAGGTATCCATCACGGTGTCCATCAAACCTTGATCTTCATCTGTAGAAGTACAGGCCACCAGATTGATGTATCATCGTACTTGATGTTGGGGAGGGGGAGGGGAGGTTAACAAATTTGGACACCTTGATGGACACCTTGATGGATACCTTGATGTATTGGGAATATTTAAAAATTTGGAAACTTGGATGTTAAAGGATGCTAGGTTACCAAATTTGGAAACCTTGATGTCATGGGAAGGTTTACAAAGTTTGGAAACCTGGATGTTATGGGCAGTTTTACACATTTGGAAACCTTGATGTCTAGCCTAGGGAAGGTTTGGTTTGCAGGATATGGGGCTTTGCCCATGTATGATGTATATGAAATTTTAAACCTCATAACTTTGCACTAGTGCGCCTAGAGCATTTGATATTCTTATGGATTTGGCGCCATACAAATCATATATATTATTATTATTAACTTATCTTGTTTTCTGCCAAAGGGTCCTCAATTTTTTTTTTTTTGGGGGGGGGGGGATTCTGAAATATGGCAAACTTGGTGGCTTAATTAATATCAAACTTCATATTTAAGTTTGGAAACCTGCTGGAAGAACTTTTGTACTGTATAGGGCTATCTGATTTAAGCCTAACAGAAATTGGCCATTTTTAAAGAAATTTATACTTTCTTAGGAAGTCCATTTTTGTTTAGAACATGTTAAAAGTGCTGTCACCATGTACTATGAATTGCTCTTTCTCCTTATGATAAGTCTTTCTCACATTTTCTGTTTGGGAGTTCAATTAAATATTTATTGTAAGTCAGCTGTGTATACTGTATGAAATAGTAATTGCAAGTCAGCAAATCGTGAATAGATATTTTAACCCATTCGTGACAGGAATTATTTAAAGCGTAATTTGATCAGCTTTTATTCTTCAAATTGGCAACACCAACATTTTTATTTCATTGCTACATTTTATTTATAAAACGTCATCAGAAATGAATATAAAATGACAGGAACTATGATGATAAGTCAAAAAGTTGCCAATTTGCAGGGGAAAACAGAGATTTCAAACTTTCTATCACATTGCCAATTTAAGGATTTTAATGCTTATTTTCCTTTAAAAATTTTTCAGCATCAAACAATGAATATTGATGCAACCAAAATGGGCACAGTTTGTGTAGAATTTTTGCTCTTTCTGCTCATGTATTTGGTATGATTTTTAGGCCAAACCACAAAATGTGGACCTCTGTCACGAATAGGTTAAGGTTACAGTTAACAAAATGATTCAGCCAAGCTATACTGAACATGCAAAAGATGTGAGAGTAAGGGGTTAAAATACATCATTCCATCTCATTCATCTTGGGGTCTGGCTGCATCATACAAGGCAAATCTGTGTAGAGATTTCATCTAGTGGATACGTTGCTTTGATTGGATTGTAGATCACAGTCCTGGCGTGGCACCAATGTCTTTTGGCAAGACATAAATCTACAATTGCTGCTCTTGACCCAAGTGTATGTAAATGGGTACTCAGTAGAAAAAATTTCCTTGAAATGCTAGAGCACTTTAATGGCTGCCTTGCTAAAGCCGGGGGTAATAACAGTGGAGCACCAGGAGCATCAATTCTGATGGACATGAGTGCTATACAAGAACCCACTATTTTTATTACTTCCGTCTCTGTATAGAGGCAGCCAGTAGAGCCAGACACGGTCTTAGTAGAACAACCATCGATATGAGAGACTGAAGCTACAAAATGGCAAGCCAAGGGATGAAGATGGTGCACACTTTTATGTGACCTAATAGTAACATAATTCTGTTAAGTGTATTTAAGTGTTCATGCAGTATCACAAGGATTTCATTTTTTATGCCTCCGCCCACCGTAGGTGGCTTGCCGGAGGCATTATGTTTTCGGGTCGTCCGTCCGTCCGTCCGTCCATCCCGTTTTCGTTCTCGTGATAACTTGAGAACCGTTTGATGGATCAACTTCAAACTTGGCTCGTGATGCATATGGGAGGGACAATGATCTGATTAGATTTTGGAGTGTCAAGGTCAAAGGTCATAGAGGTCATTATGTACATAGAAATGGTTCGTTTTCACCATAACTCAACAACCATTTGACTCAACCAATTGTCTCATTAGATTTGGGGGTCACAAGGTCAAAGATGTCATTTTATACAGGAAAATAAAAAAATCAACATGAATGTGCCATATATTTCAGATCTGGCAATTGCGGAGGCATAAATTTTGACCGTGCGCGGTCGAGGATTCATCTAGTTTTTTCTTTTCATTTGTTGAAATAGATTCGTAGACCTATATCTAGACTACACAGATTTTTATAGGGAAAATATCCTTTTGAAAGAATATATTAGGTAGGCTTTACTGTGGCAAAATATTTCCTATTAAATTTTGCAGATCCACACTGGTCTTCAACATGGCATTATCTGGCCGCCTCAACCCCACTGTCTTCCGCTTAGTGACCCTACCTTAGCTGATAAACTCACTGAGGCAGGATACGAGTCACACATGACAGGCAAATGGCATCTAGGTTTCTACAAGAGAGCTTGCTGGCCAACCAATCGAGGTTTCAAATCATTCCTAGGTAATTTTTTTTAAGAACGGGAATGAATCCACCACAAAATTTGAAAATCAAATCAAGTTGTCTTGGCTAATCCTGCTTTGCTACATGTATTTGGACAATACCAATTAAGCACAGGGAAGCATTTATGCATTACATGTAGGTTGTGTAAATTTCTGTTGTGATTGACCTCTAAGTTAAGCATATATGTAAATGACCACATTGAGCAGTGAAATTCTGGGAAAAATATTTGCATTTTTTGCAGATTTTGTGTTTGTTGTGTCTTGTGTGGTGTTAGAATCGTGCAGTTTCACGTATGTCCTGACATGGGGCACCAACCCATACATAACCTTTGACCTGTCAACTACTTTAATACAGGGACAACCAGGATCCAGCAGGCAACAGCTTATAGGACCCACCCTGTTATTGCAAGCAGTGGGTTAACACGACATGAATTTATCCTCTCATACACGTTCCAGATTAGTCCAGATTTATGTCATTCATTTCAGATATCCTCTTGCAATATATGTAGGTTATCTGTCTGGAAGTGAAGACTACTACTCACACTTTCGTAACTACTACTACTCATCTGAGCACTGGCATGGGCTAGATTTCAGGGACGGTCTCGAACCTGCTTCAAACTACACTAGCATATATTCCACCTATGTCTTTGCTGAACGTGCTCAGAGGGTTATTGAACAACACAACAAGCAAAAGGTTTGTATTTTCAAGATCTGCATACTTGTCTAGCTCAGAACCTGTATTACTATTTTGTCCTAGGATACTTAACGGGTGGGGAGGATTATTATTCGCATGTGTTGAACACTGGAGGTCCTTTCAAGATAGCACAGCACTGGAGTGGGTTCGACTTCCGTGATGGTCTTGAATCAGCACCAAACTACACTGGGATGTACTCCACTTATGTCTATGCTAGCCGAGCTCAGAGCGTGATTGAGCAACATGACAAGTCCAAGGTCTGTTTGAATTGATGATATCAATTGTTTTTTCTTTGTGGTCCTTTGGTTTATAGCTTCCTGGCTTGCTTGGTGATCTTGCTATTAAGCCTTTATAAGCCCAGCGCACATCATACGATCCGACTGCGACCCGATTTTCAAAAAATGGCATTTTTCATTATATATGACAGTTTAAACAACTAAAATTCTCTTATTTGAAGTTCGGAATAATGATAGGAATACTAAAATTGACATTTTGGATAACTGCAAGCCTTGTGGTAGGAGTTCAGGCAAAATCGGCTTCAAATCTTAGCCGATCTCAAGATTGCTATGACGTCACTACAATTTCTAATTTAATTCGCTTGTATTCCTCCAGGGAGGCTTGCAATATCCGGGAATTTCGATTTTTATGTTCATACGACTATTTGGAACTTTGATCATGAAGATTTTACACGTTTGAATGCTTCAAATGCTATAACAAATTTTTCCAAAATCAGGTCGCAGTCAGATCGTGCAGTGTGCACCAGGCTATAGTCATGCTATAGGTCTGACTAATTAATTGCTCTGTTTGCTGCTAACAATGCTTCTTGAATAGCTATTCATCTTTCAGCACAGTGATCATACTCACAGCCCCTTTTGCCCCATTTTTTTATTTTATCATATAAGTGTCATTTCAAGGGCTATTTTATTTGCTATTACCTCTGGCTGTTCTGTCTCATGATATTGACATTGTTTGATGTTGTAATACCATTGCTTACAAAGTTCCCGTAGGTCAGACCTGGCAAGTCATTAATCCAATTGTTTATTCTTCTGTTGTTATGATGAAAATGTTTTGTCTTCTTAACCTGTTGAGCGCGATTTGATTTCAGTATAACACATATTTTCCATAGGCCCCAGCCCGAGTTATCTCGGGCTTAGGGTTCAACGGGTTAATAATGAATTAAAATGGGATTACAGTGTAAACAAAACTTGTTATGAAGAGCTCTGATATAACAAGATTCCTGATGAATTTTGCTGGTCTTGGATCTTTTTGTTCTCTGGATTTCTTACCCTGTTATGAGATTCCCGATATATGAAGGTCATTTTCTCCATCCCATGGTCCTTGGTATAGTGAGTTTCCACTGTATACATTAGTGGATTGTTTTGACGAGGCCACCATGGTCCTTGGTATAGTGAGTTTCCACTGTATACATTAGTGGATTGTTTTGACGAGGCCACCATGGTCCTTGGTATAGTGAGTTTCCACTGTATACATTAGTGGATTGTTTTGACGAGGCCACCATGGTCTTTTCTCCTACATACCCTTGATTCCTTTAAATTCATCTGCTCTGTATTTCTTTCTCTTTTTCTGGAAATGAATAACTTATATGTGTAAAAAAAAAAAAAAAAAAAAAAAAATCATTGGTACTGAATGAATTGAGCTTGAATATAAAACATTGTTAGAGAAATTTAATTTGATTGACCAATAGTAAACCACCTGACAAATCCATTTTTACCATTCACAGTGCTTCCCCAAATAGACATTTTGCTCTGTATGTTCTGAGTCTCACGTCAGTATACTATGTTAAAGATATAAGCTTCAAATATTCTGTTAACCCATTCGTGACAGAGGTCCACATTTTGTGGTTTGGCCTAATATCTTTTGATGCAAAGCCCTGAAAATCATACCAAATACATGAGCAGAAAGAGCAAAAAATTCTACACAAACTGTGCCCATTATGGTTGCGTAAATATTCGTTGATTGATGCTGAAAATTTTTAAAAGGAAAATAAGCTTTAAAATCCTTAAATTGGCAATGTGATAGAAAGTTTAAAATCACCGTTTTCCCCTGCAAATTGGGGACTTTTTGACTTCTCATCATAATTTCCGTCAATTTATATTCATTTCAGGTACATAACGTTTTATAAGAAAATGTAGCAATAAAAGAAAAATGTTAGTGTTGCCAATTTGAAGAAGCTGATCAAATTAGGCTTTAAATAATTCCTGTCACGAATGGTTAAAATATATTGTGAGTTCAATTAGACTCAGTAAATATAAAAGTGACTCACGAGTAGACTGTTGATGTATGCATATGCAGGCAACTTCCATTCCAATCTGCATGTTGTGGTCACATGTTATATCCTTTATTTTCTTCAAACTTCTTTGCTGTCAACCCCTACAATGCCAGGTAATGGGCGGAAGGGGGTGGGCAGGATAAAAGGTATGTTTTTCCTGCAAGAGCTATTCTCTGAAGAAAAACTCACATCAACAACTTTACATGAGCTATTTCTAGGCTCAAGGGAGCTATGTTGAATTGCTGATATCCCAATTTTCTCCTTATATGTTAATTCTGCTGCTCCGAGGCCACGATTCGTGAATTTATTGCTTATATTCGGAGCTGAGGCAAGGGCAACTCTGATGAAAATGGTCCCCCTCCCCCCCCCCAAAAAAAAAAAGAATTGAGTTTTAAGGATTTTAGGGGGGCAATTTAAGCTCCACCAAGGGCAATATTGGCCGTCCCCCAGTTATATTCTATCCTGGAAGGGGGGGGGGGTATTCAGGTGATTGGTACACTTTAAACCAAAATGGATAATTCATAATCAATAATGGTAATTCCATGCACTTGCATCAATCAGTTACTTTCCAGATTTGATATTTATAGGCATTTATAATGCACATTTCCCATAAACTCCGGTCCAAGTTATCTCTTACTTAGTATTTAATAAATTAAAGAACGATCCTATTTGGGGAGGTATTCCTGCTGTGATATAATTCTTCTAAACTTGATTTGATTTGATTTGATTTATTTTCTTCTGTAGCATGCATATTAACATTTTGGTAACATAATATACAAAAAAGCTACTTTTGACAATAAATCACAAATATACAAGTATTCATATATAATCATTTTTCCAAAAAAAATAAATGAAAAATTGTCAAATTATTGTAATTTATTAAATATAGTTCATTAACCACAAAATCATTTGCAGAAGAAGGATTGGCATTATAAGCAATATGCGTGAAAATATGGCAACCCCAAATAAATATTAAATAGATAAACATATCAAATCAGCAGAATGGATAAAAAAATAATTGAAATCCAAACTTGAAAGGATAGTGAAAATGATGATGATGGTGTGGATGATGATGAAGATGATGATGATGATGATGATGATGATGATGATGATGATGATGATGATGATGATGATGATGATGATGATGATGATAATGATGATGATGATGATGATGATGATGATGATGATGGTGATGATGATGATGATGATGATGATGATGATGATGATGAAATGATGATGATAAAGATGATGATGATGATAAGGATGACATTGGTAATGATTTAAATGGTATAAAGGACTTAAGGTCATGAACAGTTTTTATGGCAAAAAGAAAATTGGTATGAAATTGATTAAAATATCGTCTCACATTGTCTGCCTTGCATAAAAAGTTAAATGTGTGAGATCATGTGAAATTCCATTCATTATTTGTGATGAATATTAGTGCAAATATCTGAAAGGAGCACGATATGAACGGTTACTCTGCCCTATACCCTGAGACACCTGCACACTAACAGCTCCCCACACAATGATTGCAGCATTTTGTTATGCTTATCGCATAACAGAACTTGCATTGGTTTTACACGTGTGCAAGCATTGTGAGACTTTAGTCTTTAGATCCCGTGTCAGGGATCAAAATTAGTTTTGCTTGATGTTCAACTTGAAGAGGAAAAACTTCACAGCACCTTAGTTTTCCTTTTTTTTTTTTTTTTTTTTTGCTTCTGAGCAGCTAAAAGGAAAGAAATCTGATGAACAGTTTTTGAGGGCCTACCAAAACTATCCATTACCTATAATAAGAAAGATCATGAAACTGTTTTCTATCTTGACAAGAACTTAACATCTTTAATACATCATATCTTTAAATCCTTTTCATTTCACAGCCTCTGTTTTTGTACGTGCCTTTCCAAGCCGTCCATGCCCCAATGGAGGTCCCTGCTAGTTACAGGGAGCCGTACAAGTTTATCAACAACACGTACCGCCAGATCTACGCAGGAATGACAACATGTATGGATGAGGCCGTAGGAAACATCACAAATACCCTGAAGAAAGAAGGCCTTTGGGATAACACGATTCTCATTTTCTCATCAGGTTAGACTCGTTTTTTAATTCCTGCTGTATGTTATGGTAACTTATGGGCCATTTTTTTGTCACATGAGTGACGAAAGTCATGAAAGATTGTTGGATTCAAAATATCTTTTTTAGTATTTAAATCCTTTCAGAAGTCTCCAAGTGAATTGTTTTCTTTCTAAATGCCAAAGTTGTGCTCAACAGACAGAGAGTAACACTGTTCTTTTAGAGAGTTAGCATATGGTCAATTGCACATGTGACTTTGTACGAAGATGGGTCTTTAATGCTTTTTGGTTTCTTATCCCCATTTTCTTCAATTTCTTTCACCATAAAAGATTCCTTTGTATTTCTTAGGAATTGAATCGCTATAGACTTTTCCTGGGCAGTTTTTGTAGCAGTTTTGCTATGTCTTGTCTATTGAAATTGGGATTAATTAGATTCTCTTCTCTCATCTTTCTAGACAACGGTGGCCAGGTCTATGGCGGGGGTAACAACTGGCCCCTGCGTGGATGGAAAGGGTCCCTCTGGGAAGGGGGCACCCATGCGGTAGGCTTTGTATCCAGTCCATTACTGCCAGATGAGGTCAAGGGAACAATAAACAGGGAACTAATTCATATAAGTGACTGGTTTCCGACTCTAGTTGAAGGAGTGGCTGGGTGGAACTTGAATGGAACCAAGTTAGATGGATTCAACGTGTGGGAAACTATCAGGTAGGTATATAGAAAGCATAATCATTGCCAGGTTCTATTCATTTATAAGTATTTTGTATATTACCTCTTGTGTATTCACTGTTCATTCCTCTCTCTCCACACTCCCCCCCCCCCATTTCTTTCTATACTCATATTTGATTTTCTGTTGTGTCCAGTAGCATTCTTTGTTTGTAGGTGTTTTCTGTTTTATTCATTCTTCTTTCTTTCTTTCTTTACACTTTCTGTCCATTTGTATTGTTTTATTTCATTCCTCTGTGCAGTTTATCTGCATATTTTTTCTATCAAGTTCATCCCTTATCCTTGTTATTTAAGTATTTAAGCCAGCTTCTTTCTCTCTCCCTCACCCCTTTCCAATTCACAGCCCCCCCCCCCTTACCCTTTACTATCATGAATTCCTCCTGAATCTTATCTTCACTTGTATTTTGGCGTACTTGTTCATATCCTTTATAATTATATTGCACTTGATCTGTTATTCATGTGATATTTATGTAAACATGTATGATTTATACTGTATTATTTGAATGCAGAAATAAAAGCAAACAACAAACAAACAAACAAACTTGTCTCTGTCCACCCTGATGTTAAATGGGTATCTGCAAGGACTCAGTTCTTGGATGCACTTAGTGCTGATGACTACTGATGAAGCTAAAACTAGGGTTATAGGGTGAATTTGGAGGAGGCGAGTTGGCTCTGTCGGTGAAGCGTCTGCCATTTGAGCCCACAAACCAAAGATTGAATCCAACCTGGGCAGAGGACTGAATCCTGCAGGCTGCATTGTGTGTTAACATGCCCTTCCCCTGTTTTATAGACACAGGCTATGTCTTAGCTGAAAACACTCCGACCCTTAGATAAGACTTAAATGCAGGCCCTGTGTAGAGGACAGTAGAGGACACCTTTGCGCGTTAATAACCTACTGCACTATTCGAAGAAGAGTAGGGGGCAACCCCAGTGTAGTGGTACACACCTGCACATCCCAAAAAGTTATATCGGGAGGAGAGACACGATCGTCACAGTGATTAAGTTTGCCTTTTCCCCTCCCAGGAGTAGGTGACAACAAATACTTAATAATGATAATAATGATAGTATCCAAACTCTTCCTTTCAAAGTGCATCGGGACATCACATCATAAGTGATATGCTTTGTACAAAAACAGTTCATTATCATTGTTATTTCTTTTCTCCTTTCTCCTCACCCTGCATACAGTCAAGGTGCTACATCTCCAAGAGTTGAGCTCCTTCACAACATTGATCCCATGGGGGATCCTCCCTTACTAGATGATCCTCTAGCTCCACCCTCTACATCTACTCCTCCCATCCCATCCTGTAACTTCACTGGTCCAACACAGTTCAATGTCTCAATAAGAGCAGCCATAAGATACAAGGACTGGAAGCTTATCACTGGCAACCCAGGTAAGGGAGAAAGCCAAATCTAGGTTTCAAGAGGCTAGCTAGATCTCTCCAATGACAATAACGATAAAGGCCAGAATTCACAAAGGTGGTTTAGATTTATTGTAAATAAATCAGTTTACACAAACCGTTGTCTACACCATGGCAACGAGCACAAATTTAGCGCCCTTTGCCACCCACGCGCGTCGTTGTTGGACCTTTCTTAGTGTACGCGCTAAATCAAGCGTACTTATGCCACCAAATTTGCCTAAACCATGGTCTAAATTTAAACCACCTTTGTGAATTCTGGCCAAAAAGATTTTCAGTTGAGGATACAGCCTAATGTGATCTGTGTATATGTGATTATGCTCTTGTATGTCATTATTATTGTGTTATACAGCAAATTGAAGTACATACATAAAGAATTACAAAGAAGTACACATACTGCAGGTGTACAAGAAGGTTGAAATAACATAAGTTAATCCTCCAAGTGTATTGACAAGTTGCCAGGAATTGGGCAGGCAACTTAAAGCACTGAAACCCTAAGGGTCCCCCATTTTGACTTATAAATACTCTTGGGTGTCATTGAATACCACTAAAAGTGTATCAAATAGAATAACATGTAAAAAAAAAATAATAATAATAAAAAGAGTAACAAAATATAATTGAATGAAATAACAGAAAAGAAAATTGTTTTATAATGAATGTTATTAGTAGGCCAATGTAGGGTGTACCTTTAATGAAAAATCCTTTTATTGTTATCACTATGAATGAGGTCTGACCAGATTTTATGGTTAAAGGTAAGCCTGTTTAATGAAGGGGGGGGGGGGGGGGTATGCATGGCAAAAATTTCTTGTCATGCTACTTAAATGTACTTCTTAACCCATTGAGCACATTTGAAGTATAAGTGAAACACACATTTTCCATAGACCCCAGCCAGGGTTATCTTGGACTTTATTCAACAGGTTAAAGCACTCCTGTATTTCTTTTGGTGATAAAGAAATTTATGCATAGAAAAAACCTGAGGTTGATATTGACTATCTCATATCTCTCATCAATTCACAGGTGTTGGTAACTGGGTACCGCCTCCTGAATCTGGAGAAAAAACTATTGTCCCTGTTGTACCCCCGGGGAAGTGTGTCTGGCTCTTTAACATCAAGAATGACCCCTACGAGTACTTTGATCTCTCAGACGAGCAGGGCGACGTCGTAGAGTTCCTTCTCGGCCGACTTGATTTCTATCAGAAAGGTGCAATGCCAGTAGACTACCCCGACCCAGATCCACGTGCCAACCCAGCGCTACACAACAATACCTGGGACAGCTGGGAATAAAACACACTGTCAAGATCAGGATTTATATTTTTTAGTGCTTTCGTCATGATGTACTGGAAAGATTTATGTGGATACATCTCATAAGCCTTTATTGCCCATTACCCAAGGAAACTAGATGAATTATGTATTAAACCTATGGCAGTTCTCCACACTGAATGTTTTTGTAGGGATTCCAGAGTGAAGTTTGAGATTCTGTTTGAATTGAACCCTAAGGAAAAGATTTTAGATTATGGGGTCCAGACCAAAATGGTGGGGGGGCAAGTGTCCCTCGTGGCCTGATAATATTGAGCCCTGCCTATGAGAATGAGGAAAGGCAATCATCTTGTCTTAAAGGGGGTACCCAATGCTGAAACAATGTTCCTTCATTACCAGAAAATCATCTGCCTAAAGTTTTTAAAAAGTCATGTTGCCAACAAAAACCCAAATTATGGTAAGATTTCAGCTTATTTTTGGCCCCTCAGCTGTGTCCCAGTTTCAATTGGGTACCCATAATGACGTGGTTACCTTGTCGCGCAATTCCTACAAAATGCACGCAAGGTATAATACATATTGTACAGTCTACCGCGCGCCTTAACTGCAATGCGCGAAGCTGGGTAACCACATCTGCGTCATACCTCATACTCAAATTTTTAGGTCAACCCTTGACTAATCACAATAATTTGCCAAAATGCATTGATTTCGATTGAAAACCATCAAAAAAAATTTAACCATTGTGTAATCACTTTAATAAAGGTATTGACTCTTTCACATTGTTAAAATTCTTTCATTCCCATAGGCAGATAATCTTCCTTCTGAAACATTTGTACTTGATTTGTTTTGCAAATCATCAGAAGTTCAGTAGTATCTGTCTTGCGCAGTTCAGCACTACAGGTAGTTTGCTGAATATGTGAAAGGTCTGATATCTGCAATTGTAAGTCTTTCACCACTGTAATGTTCCCAACATGTGATTGATTTTCATTATCAGTTTAACTTTTTTGCCTTGTTTCTAACATTAAAAATTCGGGTATGTTATGTCATACAAGTGTAAAAAAATAAAAATCAAAAGGGATATTTAAGGGATATTTATACTTAACTCTTAAGGGCAAGTTCAAGATATATTCTTATGTGGAATTGCATACATGCGTCATCAAGTAATGTGAAGTTATGAACATGATTTGTTTTCAAGTGCATCATTTCACTTCAAATTTAGTTTCATTTCAGTTGGAATAATTTGATGATTTTGATGATTTTGTTTAATCTGATCCACATAATCTGATCCACATAACAACATGGATTTGCTTTCCACCAGAATTAGATACAGAAACATGAAAATAATGACAAAACAAACAAACAATACAGTACAATGCAACGTAATATTCATGCTGTTACCTTGAAATTACCTTGAAGTCCACACCTCACTATCATGGTGATGAAAATACAGTAGATAGTGTGGTGTGGCAGGGTTAAGGGGGTCCCATGGGACCCATTTAAAAACCCAGGTTGGATAATTGTCGTTTGAAGCCGAGGAGTGTGGAACTCAATGGTAGTTTGTGGTAGTTTGTTCCACTTATTAACAACTCTTTGACTATAGAAGTTTTTCCTGATGTCAAGGCAGCTTCATGTTTTGGCCAACTTCATGGAATGGCCTCTTGTTCTATCATTACGATCGAACCAAAATAGAAAAATTGTCAGCACAGCATTTGTTTTGCTGGTTAATTTGTAACCATTCATAATTTGTTTCAAGTTCATGATTGTACTTATTTCTTGTGTGGAGAATAGCAGAGTTGAGACGATTTCTTTTTTCTGTTATTGCCTTTGTTAATCTCATCACAATACTCATTATATTGCATGAAATATGAAATATTGTGCCAACATATTTTCATTCCCGATATAATTTGTAGGCTAGTTCAGTACTCAAACTGAGTTATAGGCGTGGTTGGTATTGTATGGGCAATTACCATATATGGTATAATTGCTTAATGTAGCTTACAAAATTTTTGCAATTTTAGCTATTTTTATAGTACATGTAACTGCCATTGGTTGAATTCGTATTGTGTAGTATCCTGTGAAGTGTATATTGTTAGATGATAATGTGAATGCTGGCTGAATATAAAACATGAAATATGCTTTTGTTTATATACATATATATAAAGTTTTAAATCTATATGACAATATTAAACCTAGACACTGTTGAAAAATATTGTATATCTCGAATATTAAGAGACAGTACCTGTATAAACTTGAATTTAAATTCCTAAATAGACATAAAATGTAGGAAGTTGTAAGAAAATGTATTACCGTAAACTGGGGTGACTTTGGACATAGGGGTGACTTTGGACACAACAGAAAAAAAGTATTGTTTCATTTTACATTCTTTTCCTTGTGGTATTTCCAGTATTTTTTTCTGTAAGTTATTTTAGGGGAATGTGTGAATATTATGAATGACTATTGTGCTCTTGTATATTTCATTGCCTTACATTGTTTTTGTACTTTTCTTTGCAGGGTCCATAAAATGCTTGATTTTTATGGCCGTCGAACTTTTGGTACTCCAGAAATACAGAAGAATGGAAGCTCAAGCCTACTGGCTGGATAGTGAACATAAAGGGATCATGAACCCACCTGTATAGTCTTGATACCTGACCACCCTTGCAAATCTGAAAATAGGTCATGTCCAATTTCACCCCGTGATTTGGCTTCACGTACGGGGTGACTTTGGACATCAAAGGAGTACCAAATGTTCGACAGCTACGTAACTATTCATGCAGTGCCCTGTTTAACTACACGTTTTCAAATTTGTTCATTTACTATTTTGGATATTTAGGCATATAAGAATTCTAAAATATCAAATTTAATTACAAAATCTTGAAAAAAAGGGTGCAACCAAGTGTCTGTTAATGCCCCTTTAAAATGAAAGTACTTACATGTTTATTGTTATCAAATTTTTGTAGCTAAAATACCACCACAAAACGTATGTACATGTACAAGTTATACTTGTAAGTCATTATTTGGTGGCTGTTGAAAAAAATAATTGAACAGATTGGAGTTGTTAAGATTAAAAAAAAACTGTATTGTAGTCCAAAGCAAACCAGGTGGTCAACTACTAACCGTGCTAATTGCAAGTAATAGGTCCACAGAAAATTCATGCAGTGCCCTGCTTAACTACACTTTGTCAAATTTGTTCATTTACTATTTTGAATACTTAGGCTTATAAGAATTCAGAATATCCATTTTAATTTCAAAATCTTGAAAAAAGTGTGCAACCAAGTGTCTGTTAATGCCCCTTTATAATGAAAGTTCTTACATGTAAATTGTTAGCAAAATTTTGTAGCCAAAATAACACCACAAAAACGTATGTACAAGTTGTACTTGTAAGTCATTATTTGATGGTTGTTGTAAAAAATTGAACAAATCGGAGTTGTTAAGATTAAAAAAAACTGTATTGTAGTCCAAAGCTAACCAGGTGGTCAACTACTAAATGTGCTAATCGCAAGTAACAGGTCAACAGAAAATTCATGCAGTGCCCTGCTTAACTACACTTTTTCAAATTTGTTCATTTACTATTTTGAATATTTAGGGTTATAAGAATTCAAAATATCAATTTTTATTTCAAAATCTTGAAAAAAGTGTGCAACCAAGTGTCTGTTAATGCCCCTTTATAATGAAAGTTCTTACATGTTTATTGTTAGCAAAATTTTGTAGCCAAAATACCACCACAAAAACGTATGTACAAGTTGTTCTTGTAAGTCATTATTTGGTGGCTGTTGAAAAAAACTGAACAAATTGGAGTTGTTAAGATTTAAAAAAACTGTATTGTAGTCCATAGTTCCCCCATAAGGAGGTTTACTTTAGACAATGAGCTGTACAGGTGATTATGCAAGGGGATATTTATGGTTGTCCAAAGTCACCCCAAACTCCGGGGTCACTTTGGACAAACTTTGACCAAAAAAATAATTGTGAAATAAAATAAACTGCAGAGAATTCTATATAACACGATGTCCTCTTTATTGGTACTAGCCAACCCCCACATTACCCCTAGAATTCCTCTGTTCATAATGAAGATATTGATATAAATAGTTAAAATTTGTCCAAAGCCACCCCGGTTTACGGTATGTAAAAATTATTTACATGAATGTGTTGCGAGTTGTAGAAAAAGTTCTCCTGGTGGATTACACTTTTCATAAAATCTTTTGTACTTATCCTTTATACTCGCAAAACATGTTCAAAGTAGAGTGAAGCTGGTTGGTTTTGTTTGATGATAAAAGTAGAAAATGAAAGAAAGAAGAAGAAGGAAGAAGCAGGAGGAGGAGGAGGAAATGAGGAAAGTAGAAGAAGATGACTTCCGTATCGGTCTCCTGAAGTTTATGTGGGAAAGGAACTGTATTGTATGAAGAAGCAAGATACAGAGATACATATTGGATTAACTTGTAGTGAAAGGGGCATACACGTAACCTACTTGTAATGCAAATAAAAGGGTAAATAAAGTTGTTTTGGATTTAAGTGTGCATCTTTGTGCAGCTGTGCAAAAATTTCACTATGTATGTTTATGGTATGTGCACATTTTATGTGTGCAAGAACTTCGAAGTTGACTTGTGAAGTCGAATTTCCATGCAATATAGAGAAAGTGTGTTTTTGCGCATACAGTCTCAGACAAAACATCTTTAAGATTATGTGTTTCATGTACAAGTATGTAACGATATAATTGGTGCCTTTTGTTGTATTTATACTGTATATCTGTGGTGGTCTTTATATGTACTTCAAAAATCCTTTGTAGTATTTTTCAATAAAAAAAGCAATTAAATTTAAAATCTGCACTATACATGTAATGAATGTGTTGATGTTCAGTACAAATGGGGCAATGTGGCAAACATTTGCAGTGCTTTGGAAATCCAAGTGGATCTTCTCCTGGGGGCTGTTTCTCGAAACTATTAGTCTAACTTCTTGGATATCCCATGGAAATGCGTGTTGTAGAATTAACACACGTTTCAAAACAGTTTTGAGAAACACAGCCCTGGTGACAAGGAATGAGCACTTGTAAGGATGAATGATTGTAGTGTATGGTTTTATGCATAGACTTTTGGTTCAAGTAAGATTTCATTTTTCTTTTTTTCTTTTTTTATGGGGGGGGGGGGGAAATGCTCATATATTGTTTTGTTAATTTACTTCATGAAAGTGTTATGTAACAACCTGTCCCAATACCCCTCTCTTTCCTTTTCTTTTACCCTTTTTCTTTTAATCTCTCTCTCTCTCTCTTCCCCACTTCTCTTTTTTTTTTTCTTCTCTAAAACTAAATCTTTCTCACAGGGTTTTTTTTTTATCCATTCTGTAAATGTAGCAAGTTTTCTGATTAAAAGTATATTTCACATTTATCCTGTCTTTTAAAAAATTTCTCCAATAAGGATTGATATCCGCGAGATGCATGCAGGCATAGTGATCCACATCTGCTCTGACTATTGGTCTGACCTGGAGGGGGCTTCAGGATGGGGTTACACCACAAAAATCTTAAATCTACAATGACAATCAAATCAATATTCATTTTTGTTTTATTGTAACACATAGAGTGTGTCCTATTGCACAAAAGAAGACATATTCATATATTAATAAAACAGTAATAATTCTCAGATACCTTACTGATGCATCTTTTTGCACCACTGCATTTTCCTAAAATGCCTTGATGAGGAGAATGGAGGAAGGCAAGATAAAGGACCTCATATCAGTGACTTTTCCTCTCAATGAAGCACAAAAATTTAACCACTCCCAAGAGAGTTGACTGCCTCGTGTACCTGATGCAAGATATCACAGATTTGTGTTCAAGACCAACTGTCCCAAATACCACCATGCAAGGCTGGGTTTGCATTCACATCTATATCAGGATAATGGACAGGGCTAGCATTGGACTGGTAAAACTTTAATCTCTGCAGAAGAAAGTTGACCATCTCAGGCTCTTGGTTTGAAAGATCGTGAAACTCATTGGGATCGTGCGTGATGTTGAATAACCAAAGCGATTTTCCTGGCGGAATCTCAGAAGGGATTGACTGGTTGGAGGACTCTGCTGGAGCATACCATCCATTATTGATACCTGTGGTAACAGACAATGTGAATAACACTGGTTAAATGGGTTCAGCAATGAGGGAGTGGGTGAGGGAGAGGGCAGAAAGGGGATGAATTCAATCTAAATCAATGCCCAATATAAAGAGTACATACTAATTTCCACATGCTAACTTTTAATTTTATAGAGGCGTACTCTCAGCAATAAAATAATATAAAAAAGCCTTCCTGCAACATATAATATCTTTCAGTTTCTATCAAAATGAATGAATTATAACTTTATCTAGATGATCCAATAATATTCTCAAGAAATAGACTTGTACTGTTGTACATTGTTGTACTTTTTGACATTGGTACATCGTTGGTGCTTAGTTACCTTATCAAGTTTCCGACACCTCCAACACACAAATGCATCATTGTCTATCAAACTTTACCCTAACATCAAGAAAACTAATAACATCATAAATCATGAGAAGAAATTTGTTATTAAACATTTCTAAAGTAATTACTTTGATATCCAGTTACAATCTTCCAGTCCTTGTATCGCAGTGCAGCATACGTCCTGGTGGAAAATGATTGATTGGATGTGGCAGTTGATTCCTTGGGCCATGTTGGGGGAGGGGTGATGAGAGGGTCGATGTTATGTAATAGCTCAATCCTAGGAGAAGGTGCTCCGTTTCTGTAGAGTGAAAGAGAGAACACAAAGATAGTACTATGTCATGTACTGTTTGCTGTCTACTGCAAATGGGGGCTATTTTGAATTGACAGTGAAAGGCAAGATCATTCAGTGCATAAATAAAAAAATTTTGAAACAGTACAAGTAGTGTAAAATGGGCTCATATAAGCCAAATGGTGAACAACATGCAAGGAATTGTCTGGAGGAGCTTCACTTTCTCTTCCTGCTAACTTTCTGCCTCTCAATGAAAAATTAAAGTTATTCATGGGGGTGTAACTGACTTTCCAAATTTTATCAAACCTTGCTCTTGCTCTACAATGAACTTGAAAGGTCAATTTGGAATAAGAAAACATGTGCACGTTGGCAACTAATATCTCCATTTAGATTGCATGGTCATCACGATGACCCTTATGTCTGTGGGTCCTTGATGCCACTTTCCCCAAAAGCTTCCTTGCCCCTCCCCTTCAAAAAAAAAAGAACCTTTTTTGATTGCTACTTGGGCTTGAGAATGAAATATGCTTGTAGGGATATTTGCAACCAGCAATTGAAGTTAATTTTTGTTAACATGGGCAGTTTACCTTAAAGTTTCCCAAATGTTGTATCCATCAAGTAGCGTACCAGCCAACGACCATCCAGCAACTCCCTCAACTAGAGTTGGGTACCAGTCACTTATGTCAATCAATTCTCTATTGACAGTACCTTTCATCTTATCAGAAAGGAGTGGACTGGTGACAAAGCCTACAGCTCGCACACCTCCTTCCCATAGTGTGGTCTTGGAGCCACGTAAGGGCCAGTTGCTGGCACCCTCATCAATTCGGCCACCGTTATCTGAAGGGGAAAAAAGATTAACCCATTCATTGCTGAATTCCCACAATGCTATAGGCTTAAATTATACTTCCCTAGGCTTATGACCCCAAATAAAAGGATTTTATGACTTTACAAAGTCACAACTTGTAATGGTAGTATGAGGCTTTTAATAGTGCTGATATGAATATATATATATTAACCCATTCATGACAGGAATTATTTAAAGCCTAATTTGATCAGCTTTTATTCTTCAAATTGGCAACACCAAGATTTTTATTTTATTGCTACATTTTTCTTATAAAATGTCATGTATCTGAAATTAATATAAGTTGACATAAATTATGATGAGAAGTCAAAAAGTTGCCAATTTGCAGGGGAAAACAGTGATTTTAAACTTTCTATCACATTGCCAATTTAAGGATTTTGATGCTTATTTTCCTTTTAAAAATTTTCAGCATCAAACAACGAATATTGACGCAACCAAAGTGGGCACAGTTTGTGTAGAATTTTTTGCTCTTTCTGCTCATGTACTTGGTATAATTTTTAGGGCTCTGCATCAAAAGTTATTAGGTCAAACCACAAAATGTGGACCTCTGTAACGAATGGGTTAAAGGAAACCTTTACAGGGTGGGTCAGAAAGAATGCAACATCCGAGATATATCACTGACATCATTGATACAATAACATTAGTTTTTATTTCATTGGGTGGAAATTTTTTTCTGATTAAGACGACGACACCAAGATCATCCATTGGACTGTGAATTTTAAGGTACATTACAGCTCTACAAGATCCTTCCCCTTTTTAAAATGTATTCCTGTAAATCAATATTTCTCTGTAATATAACTATTTATTCTCTAACTCCTTCAATATACGGTTTTATATGTGCACATTAGTGTTCAATTCATGTTGTAAGATTCCCCGTAAAAATGAAGATAGACAGGACATTATGACATGTAACTAGCAAAAAAGAAAACAAAAAAGGGGTAAATAAATGTCTTTAGTAATGAACTTCGGCCCAAATAATCATGCAATAAATATAAATAGAAACATATCTAGATAGTAGATACAATGTACATGAGTGGTATTTTTCCACTTTAATACAAGCAACACACCAGATGAAAATATCAGCACTGTATCAGCCCATAATCCTTGGCTCTTCAGAGTCTTTGTGATGTTACCTACTGCCTCATCCATACAGTATGCCATTCCTGCATAGATCCTTCTCTTCTGGTCTTGGATGGATGATTCAAACGGCTTCAGATACCTCTCAGGTACTTGCAATGGCTCATGTACGGCCTGGAAAGACACATACAGGAACAGAGGCTGTAAATGGAAAAAAATTGAATTGAATAAAGAAATGAGATGAATATAATTCTGATAAAAGCTGTGAGAATATACCTTTTGATGAACATGGTTCCGTTCCTTCCACCATAAGTGAAAATATGTGACCGTGCAACATACTAGCAACTTTTTATTTGTTTGGTTTTCCTACTTGTAGAAATCCACATCAGATATTTATGTCCCACAGCAGACAGAAATACCACTCTATTATTGGGTACTGACATTTGCCAACCATCCACGTGGAGTTCCACATGGAGTCAGATGTTGCCTTGATGGAAAAATCACGACTGAAGCTTTAGGTCTAAAGTCCCATAGAGATACATAGGATAGATTTCAAGTCCATTCCATACTTTTCTTCCCATTATTATCTTTTGTCTTTTACATCAAATAATTTCATTCGTCTCCTACCCCTACTCTATTTCGAACCTCAGTCTTCATCCCTCCTCCTCTCTCTCTCTCTCTCTCTTTCTCTACTGGGTTATCTCCCATTTGATTCTCTAAAAATTCATGTATGACTGTTAACCTGTTGATTACTGAATTTTCTATTTGGGTTACATCCACCCTCAGATAAAACAATCATATTCCTGTCCAATTACCTTGTTCTTGTCATGTTGGTCAATGATATTTTCTACCCGTTCTGCAATCACATGGGTTGAGTAGATCCCTGAATAAGCATCTGTTGATTGTAGACCGTCCCTGAAATCAAGCCCCTCCCACTGCCACGTCGAGGGGTATGGTCCCCCGCCTCCTGCATTAGTGTGTGAGAAATGGTCTCCCTTTCCTAATAATAAACCTGTTAATACAAAAGAAGTTCAAACAATTATGTACATTTTAAAGCTAAATCCACACTCTTAATCAATTGAGTTCTAAGCTGAGATAACAGCTTGTCTATGGAAAATGCGTCTTATACCAAAATCAAATCATATCTAATTATTGTCAAGAAATGTATAGTTCTACATCCTATATTTTATGATGAAGTTGCCATGAAAGAATATGACCGGTATGTTTCTCTTGTAAAAAGCACCAACTGAAAGCCTCTGTTGGTCAGCTATTATAGGCTTTGCAAGAACTTAATACATATTTCATTCTCTTCCCCTGTTCCCCTCCCATCCCTCCTCTCTCCTTCCTGGGTCTCCTTCCCTCTCTCCTTCCCTTGTTTCTTTGCTATCCCTACAAAGAGGAAGTGCCCCCCCCCAATAAATGGCTCTCTACCTAGAAACGAATCAAAGCCTCTATTAGTCGGCCAGCACTCTTTCTTGTAGAAGCCGAGATGCCACTTTCCAGCCATGTGAGTGGCGTATCCAGCTTCCCTCAGCTTCTGGGGGAGGGTGGGCAGGTCTAGGGGTAAGCAGTTTGGTTGAGGAGGCCAGATTATGGAATGTTGTAATCCTGTGTGAATCTGTCACGATGGAAATTTCATGGAAATATGAAAGAA